>JAAGNO010015334.1:0-36075 GCA_033439905.1 Ceryle rudis
GGAAACCATCAGTCTTTGAAATGGAAAATACTCTATTAATGTTGTGTGCAGTTACTTACACATGGTGGCCCTGAATACATATAGCCTGAGGACAGCACATGCCGCCAGCAGCTAGTGGTTTGACTTAGGGAAGCCCTTGTCTTTGCAAGCAAGCCCCAGGTCTCTAAAGTCAATTCACAGCACCACGATGTGATGCCACATGAGACCCTGCTGGCAGATGTAGGGCTACAATACTTGTAAGCAGTGAATTACCGTGGTTGGCATGACTTGAAGTGCACGGAATGGAAATAAAACCTTGTGCCCCTGTCCCTGCTGGTTTTCACCATCTCTTTCTGCTTTTGCCAGAAGCCAGCACTTGTGATACCTCTCGTTTAGCAGCCCTGGCACGCTCTTACCATGTGTATGTAGCTGTATGATGCGTAGTTACGGCTATTGCTGAAATACTGCGTTGCTCAACTTTTGGCCCTCAAAGTACTGAATTGGCTGTTACAGGCAATAAAACCGTTTGCAGATATGAAAATGTGGGTTTGGGTCCCTGATGTGCAGATAGTAATCTGGTATGTTTGGAAGCCAGGTCTGTCCCTCTGCAGAAGAGCTTGCGAGTCCTTTCTTCCATGTAGCTGAATGGGGCAGGCCAGGAACTGGGAATAGGGGGTGGATAGGAGAAATGTCCTTAGCCCCAGGTACTAGGAGAGGTTTCTCTTTTAGCCATAATACAAGAAAACTTTTTGATCAGGTTCAGTGCTGGATTGCGTTGAGACACAGTTGAGACTTGAGATTGTAAAATACCTGGCCAATAATAACATCACCCATGAAAATGACAACTGAATTCCTTTGTGAGAAACTAACCACAAACCTGCATCTCTATCCTAAAGATAGTGATGTAAAAAAGAGCAGGAAGCTTTCTCTTTCTTTGTAGATGTTAAAATAGCTTAGAAATGGAGAGTTATCAACCGTTAAATTTCATTGTGAGTCCCATGGTGTTGGTAACTTTTTCTTAAAAAAATCCCATCTCCAGTCAAATGCTCGTGAAAATTCTACTTTTGTGTTAAAAAAAAAAAAAAACCAGACAAAAATCATTTAATAATCCCCAAAGCTGTATAGGAGAGATTATCAGTCTTACTAACAACACCTTGTCAATTCTCAAACTCTCTCAAGGACCGTGGGCATTTCATTATCAGCCTTTTGACCGATGAGTGTATAAAATACTAGTGGTTAGTGTGGTTCTGGAGACTGATACTGCTGATTTATAAACCACAAATGGTCTCGCAGGCTGCTGTTTAAGAACTTCCACTTTAAACTCTGAAAATGTCCCAAGTGTGATTTCTCAAAAATGATAAGATTTTTCAGAGCAATTTAATGATTTTCCACACCCTGTTTAATTAATTCAAGTATCGGTTAAATAATTATTCTTAAAACAAAGGCCATAAATAGGAAAGATGATAAAACGAAGGATATAATTTCAGCAGAATCCTTTCAGCGTAACGCCAGTAAGCTCTTTGAAAAAAATTTCAGAAGATGCTCAAAATAGCAAAAACACACTCAAATTCAGTTACAGAGATAGAAACACGGAACACAAATTATACAAAGCTCAGGTTCATAATAGGGCAGTCTAGAAGCTTCAGTTTCTGAAGTTTACTGATAAGATTGCAAAAGTTTAATATGAAAAAAATTGCTTGAGTGTGTTGCACCGTAAAGCAAAGCTCTGGAGAAAGAGCATTCCAGTAAATGGCTTGCTGAAGACTAATTCCCAGGTGCTGTGTGACCATAACCAGGATCTCCTGCTGCAGCACAGGAGCACAGGAGGGTCAAATGTGAAAGCAGCACTAATGCTGTTGTTTCTTGGCCCCGTCATTCTAGTAGGTTGACTTCAGTGGGACCAAAAATGCAACATCAATTGCTACAATACCTCCAGCATCAGTAACTTGTGCAAATTAATGAAGGAGGAGTGGTGCAAAGAATAGGAGGCTAGACTGGATGCTGTCATCTTACTAGAGTTCTATCTCGGTGAATATGAAGAGCTGCGACAGGTACACTCATGGAGAAGGAATGTCTATGAGATACAAGCAGAAACAAGGAGACATATAGGAAAAAATGAAGTGGAGCAACCCATTTTGCTTCATCATCCAAAATCTGAGGGAATATCATTTTTGGGGGGGGTTATCATCAGAAATTATAAAATGTGTTTGTCAAAAAGATTGAACAAAAAGTATTCCTGACGCCTGGAAGAGAGTGCAGTGATGGCATTGTGTTGTGAAGTACCCTCAGATGGCAGGTTGCTGTTAAAAATGACCGCACAAAATGGGAAATGGGCTGTAGTGATGAATAGATAATAGACAGAGGGGATAAAACCCCAGATAAGAGTGAAACCCCAACCCAAATGCTTTGTACCAGCTGGCGACAGCTACCTCAAGAGTCTGTTCATTTTTCTTAGGCAATGTTTAGCCAGCTTGCCCTGCTAGTAAAGTATTATTGAATTAAACTGAGATTAATCTCACACACCCCTATACATAAAAGCCAAACACACATATTTACCAGACATGCAGCTGTGCCTGATGTCTCCCCAGAAAGCAGATTCCAGGATGCATGCAGAATACCCCCAACGAAAAGTTATGCGAGAAATTATTTGATTTGATGGGAAATTACTGTGTCATTTCCTTTTGAAGACTGTAGCACTCAAAATACAGGACTGTAATAGGCTATCTGCACAAAACAGAACAGGGTTTGTTTGTGTGGTCTTTTTAACATCTTCTTGGTGATCCATGCTGATTTGGCAGCAGTAGACAGGATTTTGAATTTAGAGTTTTCCTAGTGAGGGAGAACTGGCCTTATATGTGGTTTAGGTAGCAAGTGTGATCCATCAATAAAATAATAGCATATTTCTCTTAGAGCAGAAAAAGCTTAAATGATGTAGATAAAGAACAGATTCAGTCCACATAGCTGACTCCATCTGTTGGTGCAAGTGCTGTGAAGCCTCTTGGGTTATTTGGAGATAGTGGTTGCTATAAAGTGCAAGCAAACGAGTGGGCGCAATGTATTTACAAAGAGAGAGATGTAATACAGGAATTCCTACTACACTGGCATCCTTGATTTTACTAAATATTTAATGATACGCATGGTTTTCTCTTGCAGTGTGTCTTGGGAAATGTAGTCCAGGAAGAATCAAGCCTGATGTAAGGAAAAGGTGAGGGTTTGAGAAAAGCAAGCTGCAGTTTCCCGTTGGCACAGCAGCTTCTCATAAGATGCAGCTTAACGTTGAACTGATACAGAAAGAAACATTTGCATTTGCAATTCAGTCCTTGTTAATGTTTTGTTCAGCAGAAGAAAAATGTTGTCGTTCAGGTTGTCAGCAAGATGAAAATAGATGTTGGCTCTCCTTGTAACATAGATTTAAAGCTTTATACCCTTAGCCATCTCTAACGTGTATGTGAAACTGTGATCTCTGTATCAGCTTTGCTGAGGAACTAAAACTGGTGATGTTGTGTCCCTAGTCCTTTGCAGGAAAAGCATCATTTTAGAGACAACAGGACAATTCGGGAAGTTGAGCCGCAGTTTATCAAAATCAGCGTGAGTCTTCAATGGGATTTTAAATTATGTTATTGTTCTGAAGAAAGATTGTGCTGGACCCCTTGCAAGGAAGGCTGGTTTGGAAAGGAGCAGAGCAGGAATTGGGAATTAGGCTGGAAACAAGGCAGGGATATGCCAAAGCCTTAGGGAGGTTTCACCTAGTTCTCACTGCTGCTGAGAGGCCCTTCCTAACTCTTTCTCAGCAAATAGGATCTACTATGGCAGAGAAACTCTACTCCCAAAGTGAGTCCTAGAGCATGTTACTATCATGTCTGTATTCTAAATAAACATAACTAAGGAACAACATCACAGCAGCCTGCAAACCTTTTGTAGCAGGTAGTTGGCATGAACTCAGCCAAAGATTCTGTATTTACCTCTATGAGTCTGTAGAACAGTCTCTCAGAGATAGTGATGAAAGCTACCTCAGAAGAGTTATTTAAGACACACCGCAAGCCACAGAAGACAATCCCTTTTCCGTCAGGGGATGAGCTAAGCAACCCTTTAATTTTTCTTTAATTGGTAATGTCCCTGGTTTTGTGTAGTACTGTTCATCCCAAGAGATCCCATAGCACATTGCAAGCTAAACCGTGAATTGCAGCTGGCTCTGGGTTGGGTGGCTGTATCCATCAGTCAAACTGTCCACGGCACGTGTACGTAATGAGAGGAAGAGAAACTGTGACAATTGTGTGATTCTGTGATTATTGTCATTATTATTACTGAAGACATCCAAGTGCTGTGTCCCATTATCTTAATACAGTCACTATACACAGAGGAGCGAGAAAATGGACAGGTCACTTAAGACTGGTGAATTATGGTTTTCCTACAGTTCGAACACAGTAGTGTAAGATACTGGGAGACAGAGCACCAAGCTGTGGTGAACCTGATGAATAATACAGTCATTATGTTGTACATTTCAACTTTTCTTCCTCTTCTGGTAAACAGCTGAGAAATTTAAAATTTTATTATTTTTATATAAAGAGAGAAAGTGCAAGTGAGGATACACAAAGAAAAAAATGTTAGTGCGGTGCTTGGTTTATGTTTTAAGCAGTGTTGGACTAATAATTATGAAGATTCATATAGTTTGCATATTAACTGTTGTAGATATGAAAGAATAATCATGAACTTTAATTATACAGAGCAGATTATTTCATCTGCATCTTTTCTTTCATCAGCTGTGCTTTACGTATACTAATATTAGCTTGTGAAGCAATATTGTATGGTAGTAAATTCATGGGCATGCCTAGATTAAGGCAGAGACTTGCAAACATCTGATTAATAGGGAGTCTTCAACTTGTAAATACTCTGATTTCCTGTCTTCCATCAGATGTTGGGTAAATCTGATTACCTGCTTATTCAAAACACCTATTTTTTGCAGTAGTGTTGAGGAAATAATATGTTTTCCTTCATCATTAGAACTGGGGTGTACCTCTTCATTAAAAAAAATTATGAAGCTGATATTTATAAAAATTAATTTACCTGATAAAGCAGCATTTGCAAAATCAGTGTTTTAATTTGTAATTACCGTTGTTTTGACCAGTTTGCTCTTCAGAGCACGCTCCAGATATGATGCAGGAAGTGTTCTGTGTAAAACTTGTGTAACTGAGTTCTAACCCATTTCTACTAGCAACTTAGAGCTCGGACATCTATGTCAGTTTCAGTTTCAAAGCAGCATAATAAAGGAAAAGAATTCCATTCACTCTCCTGTTTTATAATCAGTGATACATGCGCATGTTAGGGAAGACTGCAAAACGTTTAAAAGAAAGTTCATACAGAAGCATTATCTTAAGTACAGGCTTTCGAGGAATGGGAGTGCTCTGCTGCAAAGGTCTGAATGAAGGTCACAACAAGCATGAACCCACTGGATTTCACTGCCAGTGTCAGAACAGACACAGATTTCGATTCCCAGCCGTCAGATGAGTGGTGGTGTCTGAGCATGCCTGAGAGAACATGCACACGGTCCCTGTGGAAATTGCTAACCATAAATCTGTTTAAGCCCTGGTAGAAGTGTTTGGACTGCACGAGGAGCTGCAGATAGACTGAGAGGGGAGCAAGAGGGAGAAAAAAAAAAACAAAGTAGTGGTGAAAATGCATTTTATTTCACTGCTTCTGTAAGAAGAACCTGTATCCCTCCCACAAACATTTAAGTATTCTCACTGCTTTCAGAAGAGCATTAAGTAAGGCAAGAAAGACTTAAGTTCTTATAGTGTTTATATAAAGAAAGGTTGATTGAGTTTATTCAGAGAAAAACTGAGTCTACTGTATCTTCAAAGAAGTTCAGGAGACTTTTTTAGATAGTTGTATTCTCTTAGTGCATAACCCTACATGCCAAATAGAGTTTGGTGGGCTTCTATGAAGGTTCATCATGTGTAACATTAGCATATGTTTTCTATCACACCAACAGCTTTGGTGTAATGTTTGTTACAGAAGAATTTTCCTTCTAAAGGAGATCACCAAAAATATTTTAAAGGCTCCCTCTTTCAGTCTCCACCACCATTCTTTTTATATATATATTTTATTTACATCACTGTAGCAAAAATTAATTGGCAAGTCGAAACTGTAGATCGGTGTTGAAAATTTCTCCTAAGCAGAGTGTGGCTAATACTGACTTCAGTGTGCGGTAGCAGCATGTTTGTGCTGAGTGGGGATATGAACTCTCCATCTGCAGATGTCAGCCTCCTAACTATCACGCTGGTCAGGGCTGAGCATATGGTTGAGCAATGTTTTTCAAAACTTGGTTCTGCTGGGAAGGATTGGCCTCTTCATGCTGCGGGCTTTGTTTACGGTTGAGGAAGGGAGGAAGAATAAAAGAAAAAAATGATGTAAATGATCTATCTGCGATGGGGCTTCCTCACAGAAATGCAGGTTTTTGCATCTGGGTCTTGTTCTTGCCCAGGTTACTCAGGAGAGAAAAGTGCTGTTGTAGGAGTGGGGAAAAAAAAAAAAAAAAAAGGTAGAATTAGGGAAATGTAATTTAATTAAAGAAAAAGCCAACAAATAAGTTGTTAAAGAGCTCCACAGAAGTCTGCTGAGGTCGTTTAATTTTGTAAAACCTGATCTGTGCACACACAAATATTAACAAAATAATAATTAAAAAAGCAGTATTCTTTATTTACCAATTAATTTAGTTTGATGATAGTTTTAAGTGCACAAGTCCTCTCCGAGGTCTGAAGATAGGATCAAAACACTTGGGTCTTTTAATGTAGTTTTGGAAGGATAAATTTCGCAACCCTCATAATGAATTTTCCTGAAGAACATCGTTAGCTTTTGGTTCATGGCATTTGCTGGCTACCAAAACCTTATTGCTAATATCCAACATGACATTTGCTGCTTCTGTTTCAAACCCGGCGGAGAGATTGTGTGTGCGATGTTTTGCCTGATTTTTCTAGGTACAGTGTTGCTTCATCCTAGAACAGACCCTAATTCTGCTACGCTTCCTACTTTGCTGATGTTGGTAGGTTATCAGGGCTGTACCACCACTACTGCTAAAACCTCCTGCAGGCAGAAGACAGCGTGTCAAGCACAGACCCATGTATTCAGTTTTGTACTAGTCTGACCTCTGGGTCCCCAGTGACCCGTATCCCTGCTCAGGTAGCATTACCTGTGCAATTACAGCAAGCCCCTTTGTAATCCCTGCCCGCTCATCCTTGCAGAAATCTAGAGGGACCTCCACTAGAGGCACTCCAGGAATGTTTAGTCTTGGAAGTACCTCTTTGCTCCCTGCAACAGCTTTCTTCCAGTATGGGATGTGTATTGGTAATGTAGCCAGAGGTGGGGTATGGGGTGCCCTGGAGACTCCTGTTCCCGTTGGCACTGGAGCTGGGGACAGTTGTCATTATTCTGCACTTTGCCTTGCAAGTGAGGTTCCTGAACCAGCGCCTGGACTGTATCAGCACCAGGGTTTTGTATGGGTGATGCAAAGCCACTGATGTCTCCTCATATGTCCCTACCATAAGCTGCCTGTACAGGACCAGTGCAGCTTAAAATCTGATCCCCGGTGTCTTTACTGATGTTGCTAATGAGGTTACCAATTAATGGCACCTAATGGTCTGTTGTAGCAGTGGTTTTTGGTGATGGAGACAGCTGTCTGCTGGGAACTGTGCTGAGACCGTGAACTCATTTTGTATAAGCAAGTGAACAGCTGTTGCAGAACCATCGATGGGAGAGATTAGGTCGCTCACTTCATCTCCCTGCCACCCCAGGGCTATTCCTTGCAGTAGGCAGCAGGTGGAAGGTGGAAGCAACTTTCAGAGATAAAAGCCCTTGCAGGAGTTGGACCTAGAGATCTAGACACACAAACACTATATCCCATTAGCAGTCCTCCGATCCATCCTTCAGTTCCCCTGATGGTTTGAAGTATTTTACCAATTAACTAGGATTTTTAAGCAATTTTTGTTGTTTTTTTTTTTTTTTTTTTAAGTTTTGTCACTGAGCTGTGTTGATCTGTGTTGTGGTATCTTCTTGGCACCCGATTGCAATATGTAACTCTTGGCATATCACGTTATTTATTATAAAAGCTCCTTCTGCAAACATCCTTGCATCAGAGGCTCATAGGTATTTGGAATATAATTTAAAAATATACATTTAATTCACAGGTGGCACTTTGGGGTAACGAGTTCTCATTATCTAAGCTTCACTTTGGTGTTAGGTTACTTTTTGGAGTACAGTAGTTGCATTTCATCAGTCTGAAAAAAGGTGGCATTATAGATCTACATTGCATTCCCCTAGTGCTTGAATACCTGTAAAGTATAGCACACTTTAAAAATACAACTGTGTGATTGTCAGGTTTTGGAACATGATAGGAATGTTAAGAGTTAACATTTAGTAGCCTGCCTGTTTATATTTGCTGAACTGATGACAATACCAGATACTACAATTTAGGAAAAAACCCCCAGAACCTACTAAACAGGTCACTCTTTCATTTTAAAATCCTCTACAGTCAAAAGTATTTGAAGAGAATTAGTTGTTTTATCCTCGTTACCTTATTTGGGAAAAGCAAATCTTCATTCTCACGGAAGTACTATATAGATACAAAGAACTATTTTGAGATGAAAGTAAAGCTAAGTTTAGTATGCATTGCCAGTGCTAGTAACTTTCAGAAACAAAGTTCCATGGCAATGATTGTTCGGTGTGTGCTGAGCTGTCAGAGTGGGGAGCTGAAGTCCCTTCCCTTCACAGTATTCACCAGGAGTAGCTGACCCTTCCAGATTACCCATGAGATTGAAAAGGCAGTTCCCCTGCTGAGCATTTTGCCTGGCATTGCAATCTTCTCTGGACAAGTCTTGGACTAACTGTTTACGGCTTGGCAGATATAATTGTCAGATAAATGTATGAAGAGTAGAAAGACATGATAAAGCGTTTAAAGGGAATGACATTTCAGTATTTGTGCATTTAGTGGTCTCCTGTGCTTCACTGAATTATTATCCTGTTAGTTTGCTTAGCCTGACAGTGTATTTACAATTTTGTGAACAACTGCAGAAATCTCTACACAGAAAGATTACCACCAGCCTCAGAATTGCTTCTTTGAACTTTTTTTGATGTCTGTTAGTTAAGAGTAACCTTATTTTATAGCGATCCTAATACTTACCTCTGTGTTCAGTTTTAGTTTCAGTAAAAGAATAACATATTACTTTAATGGGATGAATTTTCACACAAATTCGTCCTGTTTCATGGTAGAAGTCTTTGCAGTTTCTTAAGCTTAAAAACTACAATTTCTTAGAATTCACAGAATTACAGAAAATTCTAGTAGAAGTTCCTCATACCTAGATGAATCCTTTAATGAGTCATCAAGCAGTAATAAATGCATTAAAACTCTGATTGTGAATATGAGCTTGAACAAAAACTTCAGGTAAATTTGGCTCTGTTACACTCCTCCTCTGTTCAGCTGTCCTTCGTGTCCTAGCGAGGTTTATTACCTCAGCCTCTTAACCGAACAGTGCGTTTGAAGTGGGCAAGTGAAGTGTGCTAGATATTTCCAGAACTGTAGTGAGTATTTTCAAAAAAATAGACTTCGAAGTCAAAACTTAATTATTTCTAATAGAAAACTAACCCACTAGAAAAGACAACCTTCAGGGAACAGGAAATGATACAATCTGATTATCAAAAAAAAGAAATAGTTCCTGCTTTTCTTTTAAAATCTAGACTTCTGAACAAACTATTTTGAAATGGTCTAAGATGAGAAATTATTTTCAAGATGATTTTTTAAGATGAAGAATCCATCAGTAAATTATAGTTAAGTTCAGTTAAATAAAAGAAATACAATTTAGTGACTCAATTTTTGTTGTTGTTGTTGTTAGAAATTGACCCAAATTACTCACCTTTGAAGGGCAAACTGCCATCTCCCCCCAGATGTTCTATGTGCTCTTCCTCTCTCTCTGTCCAGTTTTAGCTTTGGTTCGGTTGGAATTGCCCCGTACTTTTTACTGAATAGGATGCATTTAATGCCCAGGATAATTATTCCTGTATTAAATATACCAACTCAACATACTTTTGTAGATGGAATCCAGCATTAATTTGCTTTCCCTGTCAAAGAAAAGGAAAACAGCCAGCTATAATCAGACTACATCTAATGTTGGAAGCATCCTCTGTTATTTAAGTCTAAGTAGGCAGGAATTTGCTGGAGAGGGAGGCAGGTAGAGGGAGTAATGTTGCAAATACAGTCTCCACATCAGAGTGTTTGTTCAGCTTCTTCCTGTTCTCCCCAGTCACACCAGGGCCACGTGTATCCCTGAGGTAGATACTTAAGGATCTTCCTCATCAATTTGGCTGATGTTTACCACCTTGTGCATGTGTGAAAAATCTTACCTCGTGGTCTCACCAAGGAAGTTACAGCTGCATCTGCATTGGTGTTTTAGCTGGAGAATGAATGTGCCTTTGAAACAAAGCTCCTGACCAAGCTTGCTGTGTCACACTGCACTGTTTTTTTCAGTGCATGAACCAGATTCCTTTAAGTGGAGGAAAACCAGCATCTATTCCAGGTATGCACTTACTGGGTTGCCACCAGAAGCAGGTGTCCAGTGCAGGGGACCAGGTTAGAGCTAACCCGAAATATGTATGGTGTGGAATCAGCTCCTTGGTATCAGCTGCTTTGCTCTACAGATCTCCTCCTCATGTGGGGCTCCGCCTGCTCACAGAGGTACAGCTCCTGGTGTTTGGTTGGCCCGCAGCAGCAGACTTCACAGAGAGTAAAACATGGCCTGTCCTGTGATCCATTCTGTGTTCAGAATGGTTGTGTAAATATTTAAACACCTACAGAAAAAAAAACCCACAGGTCTTAATGTGCTATGGGACAAGAGCATTCAGAGCTCAGTTAAGGAATAGCTCTTAAATATGAAGAGTGAGCTGCAACCAGGGCTCTGCCTGTCCTTTATTCCTCACTGGGTTTTTCTCTGTCATTCCTTCAGGTGTCTGGGTGCAATTGATCTTGGGGTGACTTTTTAAAATTGCCTCTTGCTTCCCATGTCCATGCTTGTTTTCCATAGGAGACACAAGAGTCAGTAGACATGTCCCATGTTTCATTTCAAAGCTCTTCTCCTGCACTGACACTGATAGATCTGCCTATCTATCCACATTTCTGGGGAAACATTGAAAAGTTTCTGCCCTACTCCAATATGGAAAGAGCTTTAATTATTGATCTCAGAGACCAGGCTATTATCCTCTTTTTGCCAAATGGACCCTTGAAGGTACCCTGCCTATCATGAAATAATCTCCAGGCCCAATTTATTACACTTTGGGGAAAAAAAGGTCTGACAGGGTGGATTTCACAACCCATTATCTCTAATTGCTGGAGCTTAATTTAAGTGATTCACCCCAGGGGGTGGCCTCATTGGGAAGGACTCAGTAGGCCTTTTGGGTAGGATCTTTTAGAATTATATGGTACTCAGCACTTACTCCTTATTGTTTATGGACAGAGATTTAGTTTTGGTGCTTTCCCATCATCTGGACTGATCCAAGAGATGAAGGACAAAGGGAGTTCTGATTGATATTGATTTGATCTCTTGGAATCCCCTATCAAGGCAGTTAGAGGACTTTTTCTCACCTACAGTTTTCATAACATCCCAAAACATTGTGTCTGTTGTTTAGGTTTAGTCTCTGATCTCAAATGGCATATTAATTTGCCATTTTACTTCACTTTATTCTCCTTATTTTCATGATCTGTTTTCAGAAGTAGTTTGATTTGTTGCTACCGTATCCGAGCTTATTGGTTTAGTCTTTGCAGGGTTTGTTGCTCTAAAGGTTCTGGAGAAAGGACTTGTCAGCTGGAAGTTTTTCTGGTGTGTATCTGCCTTAATATAGCTCTGATTTTTCCTGTCTCCATCTGCTGGTAAAATACGAGATTTGCTGTTCAAACAGATCATATAATGAGTAATAGAAACTATAAATTTCAAATAATAATTCCCCTTTTGCTGTTATGGGCACTTTCCATTAGGAACTGGATAGAAATGATCAATTTACTTATTTTTAGGCTGCTTAATAATAGCTATCAAATACTAATGACTCTTGATCTGCTGTAGATTTATATTGTGGTGACAGGAATTAGATATTCAAATGGATGTACTAATAACCTGGGAATTCAAATTGGTGTGCTGATGAGGCTAGATTTGTTTGTTTCTATGGGAGTAAAAGACATTTTTAATGTCTCCTTTTAAATATTGTCTCTTTTTAAGTATTATTTTTACAGTTACTGAGCAAGTAGATAAAGGAAATAATGTATAATGGGATATTCAGTCTAAGCATTTATTTAAACTCATTTTTGCAGACAAGTATATAAGGCTCACGTTATACATAAGCCACCACTGGTTCCTCCTAACAGTTACAGTACAAAACTTTTCAGTGATGAATCCGAAGGGAGTAAAACACCTCCATACAGTCATGTCAGGAGCTCATGACGTATAAGTTAACACATCGGGGGGTTATGTGCAAAACTTTTGCTAAGGATGTTGTTCATTCAGAGCACAGTCGGCTAAAGGCTTTGCTTCCCATCCGGAGGAAATGCATCTTCGAGACAGCAAAGGCCATACTCGTCAGCAGGGGTGTGGTGACACAAAGATGCTTTAACTCTGCTGTCATCTGAACCAGTTATATATATATATATATATATAAAAAAGTGACATGTGGTATTTCTGCATTCCAAGCGGTCTTACATTTGTACACGATGTGTGTTGTTTTATGAAATATTGAGGTTGACTGTTACTTCCGGCTACTCCTTATGTTTTGTGCATGCTTATGATGATTTTACAACAGAGGGTTTTATAGACCTGAACCTAGACCTAGTGGGTTTTATTTTTCTATAAACCCACCAACCAAGCCTTTACTTATATTTTCTATTTCAGTCTATCATGTGTTTATAGGAATATTTTTCAAACCCTGTAAAGGTGCTGGTAGTTATATTCATTCATGAATCAAGAGGGTGTTTTGTAAGACCTATTTCCCCCCAGAAAATTCAATGTGAGATGGTGCAGGTATTCTCAAGCAAGGAATTGTGAGCACTTTTGTTTCAGTGTCTTTAATTTTAGAGGTTTGTATTGCATTTTCTCCTTCTCTGCAAAGTAACTGTAAAAATGACAGCCTTTCATTTAGTAGATCTTTTTGCCCTCTTGACTAAGAGTTTTATCTGTTCACTTCACTGGCAAACTTTTTTTCCCTTTATTCCCACTAGCCTTGTGGGTTCCACCTCAGTAAAAGAGAGCGACTTTCCCCTCAAGCATTCCTGTTCAAAGGGATCCACTGCGCATTCTGAGAGCTGCACAACTCTCTGTAAATGTCACTTCGGTCTAGAAGTTTTTTCGTTGTGTAGATATCTAAAAACAAACAAAGAAACGACTTTAATCTCAGAGTGCAAATGGAATTTGTAGGGCTGAAAACAAAAGGAAATATCTATTTATTTGTATCCTAAGAACATAGGAAGAGCATTGAGTAAACATAAAAACAAGAGTAAACAGGAAACCCTGCAAGGCAAAGAGTAAACTTAAGAAATTTCTCACTGGTAGAGATTGAAACTATTTCAGCAGTTGTAACGATGAGCTGCATCATGGCAGTGCCTGTTGCGCTGATGGCTGGAGAGGAATGGGAGAGAGCTGGTTTGGGATAAGGTTGTGCCTCTGTGATGGCCAGAACAAGTGGGATGAAACTCGGCCTAAAAGATTTCAGAGTCTGAGTCCAATTTTTGAAGAGAAGTATTCAGTGAGGCTTCTGTTCCAAAATAATTTTTGAAAGTAGGGCTTGGACTCTTGCCATAATGAATGAAAGTCCTAAAAATACATCAGTGGTGTATAAATATCCTCCATGCTATTCCAGAGCTGTTAGTACCCAAGTCACTTGAAAGTGGTATTTAAGCTTCTCAGTCATAGAATTATCAACAAGGAACTCAATTAATATCTAGTCTATCCAAGACAGGATTTACTCAAACTATCCCTGACATATTTGTCTAACCTAGTCTCAAAATCCTTCTGTGTGAGAGATCCCCCAGCCTCCCCAGGCAAACTATTAGTGCACTGGACTATCCACATCAAGAGTAAGTTTTTCCTAGTGTCTAATGTAAATCTCCCATGCTGTAGGTTAAGCCTATTACTTGTCTTGTCCCTTGTGGACATTTCATAGCCTTTCAGACATCTGAATCGCATTATCATGTATGCCCTCATTTGTCTCCTTTTAGCCTTAGCTGAGGCTAAAAAAATGTTCCCTTTGGCACTGTGAAAATTTTTACCCAAAGCCAGCTTGTAAAGTAGAGCTGCTTCGTTAATGCCGTTATCAAATAGCAATTTGGGGATAAAAGTGTAGTGTAATGGCATACGGTAGGCAAGCCTGATACAGCTGCATCCACTTCAGAGACTTTACGGTTTAGATGGAGATTTGAGCTTGTATTGTTTGCCCAGCTTCTTACTTACTGGGATGTCAGTGTTGGGTTATCAGAAATCTCAGTAAGTAGCTACCTTACTCGGGTTACTCACCTGGTGTATTGCTTCTCCAGCTAAGACTCGTGTCTCTGCACAGCACTGCATGTTGTTGGATGGACTGAACAGCTTACTTGTAGCAACTCGACACCTTCTGCAGCATTGCAGGCTTTCTGAAACAAAGTCTACTGCATTGCTTTGTACAACACCAAGCAGCATGGAGCCTGACCCAGTTGTGTCCAGCCACAAAGTTATGATGAAGTCACAAGTACAGATGATAAATAGTAGTACTGTCTTCCCCTGAAGCAGCTTCCTCTCTGTGTAAACCATTTTTGTCCTACTCTTTTTGACTGACAAGATTTGGAAAGTTTGTATTCATTTTCTGGCACTTCAATTAGGAGGCATGACAGAGAATTTGAGCAGATTTTACTTCCTTGTATTTTTAGAAGTAGTAGCAATGCTTCCTGTTTTATTCAGCTGGATGGAGAAATGCAGCTTCAAGAGCGCACCCACAGCATGCCTACCTGCCTTGGGTATCAGGGTCTGGGAAGGGAGGTAGGAGGACCATCAAAAAAGAGCACTGCTCATTATGGCTGCCAAAAAGCACCAAAGTGAGGTTTGGTTTTGAGTTTCTTCTTTGAATGTATTCCGAATGTTTGCATGTGTCAGCTCCGCTGAGGTGGCATCTCAGGTTTTGAATTAATATTGTTGTAATGCATTTCTCATTAATTAAAAAAGAGAGCTCCCCCCTAGGAAATTTCTTAAAACAAAACTCATTAGTAATAAACAGATTAAATCTTTATCAGTTAATCAACACTATAAACTTCTGAGTGTTTGGAGAGCGGCATGAGATAACACTGTCGTCATCATAAGAGCGTTTGAAATCATTAGGGATCCCACCGTGCCATTTGGGTGGTGAGAAAATAATGATTGAAGAAGGACCCCCCTACAGAGCTCACGTGTGAATTCTCCTGAAGATTAAAGCTGCAGAGATCTGGATTCTATGTTGTCCCCATCTATAACGGGGTTTTTTTAAATAGTGGGCAATAGTGGTGGGCAGTGTCAAGCATATTCTTAATGATGCTGATACCAGAACCTGTCATGATGCCACAAAATTTTTGATCTCATGGTTAGTGAAACTTTAGGGACTGTTTATGGGATGGGAGCCTTGCTGCCTTCTTGGAGCAATTGTTCCCAACCAATGACTCTGAGGCTTTAACCTGTGGTGGAGACTGCACTGCCAATTCCTCATCTTCCACGCTCAATCCTCAGCGGTTACTTCCATCAGGAGCATGGCAGTCCTCTCTTCACGCATGTGTGGGAGTTCTGCTCTGGTCCACCTGTTTCTTCGGTATAAAGAGCTCAATCTACTGTGCAGAGGGAAGAGACCATGTAGCTTTGGGCAGGGACCTCTTGAAGAAGGCTGAGCATACTGGAGCAGGACAGGACAAAACTTATCTGACTGGTAGCTATCAACACCTAACCTGATATCATTTGGAGTCATGCACATTTAGAAAGTTAGGCTATAAAGGCACTGACATTTCCTCCATCACTACTGGGAATGTGTCAGAGCTCTTCTGTGTCACCCTGAGGGTTCCTTTGGAGCCATTGGGATTATTTGAGTTCTTTCCGTGAACTCTATGAAAAATAAAAGTAAGTGGGCTGGAATGAAAATAGGGAGAGTGAGAAAAATCATGTTTATCCACATTCAGTATACTTATTGGAATGGGTTAGCAAGAAGATATGAGCAGGGGGGTGGCAGCTGGGGTCATACATAATTATTGCCTTTTCATTTCTCATCTTTTGTCTTTATTTGGTCACAGCAGCGATAATTGCACATGTTTTGTCACAAAATGGTCAACATAAATCCGTTTTGTTGTGGCGTGAATTACAGCAGCAGCAGTAATGATACTATCAGATGTGTTAAGTTCGGAGAGCTCTTATTGCTTGAAATACACATTGAAGGTTAGGTGACACTGCTGCCTTAATGAGGTCTGTATTCAAACACTGTGTTGGAGTGCAAGTGAATTGGCCATTCTTAGTTTATTCTTTATATATTGTATTCCAAAACACAGCCCACTTGAGAGAAGCCTGCTCAGGAGAATCAAGGGTCCCGTTCCCGCTCCTTCACTAGAGTTGAATCCATAGACAGCTGCAAAACAAACAAAAGAAAACCCCTCAGGCGGATGGTCCTATTTAAAAGGTGGAAACTGAACTGCACTGATTAATTTCAGACATGGGAGACTGTTTCTGTTCAGAAGCCTTTAGCATCACGGCACTATCACTTTTGAAAATCAGATGGTAGTTGTCCTCACTTTTCTGTCACTTGATCCTACTAGACATCTGTGTGCAGGGATCACAAATTCTGAAAAACATCCTCCCCCCCCACCCCCATATTGCGCTATGTTTTCATGTAGCATATTTTCAGGCAGCTTTTTTCGGGTGTAAATTGTTTGTAACAACTCCCTTTGTATTCATAATTACAGTCGGCTCTGTCACCTGTGAATTAAAACCTTTTATTAAGTACCTTTATGAAGTGCTAGGTGCAGATTTACTGGGAGGGGAGTGAGAGGATAAAAGAGCTATTGCGTTCTTATTAACAGCCGCATAATGCATTCCTGTGCCACGCGTTTGGGTCTGCTTCTGCCTTTGAATCTTGTTTGTGCATTTGGAGAAAGAAGTAGAGGCATTTTTTGTTTTGTTTTTTAAATAACGGAGTGAAAGATCACTTTCTATCGAGAGACCAAATGCCCTGGCTTGGCAAAATGGACCGCTTGGAAGGGTCCATCTGATCCTTCTGATCATGCAGCTTTCCTACAATACTGTTTCTGTCATTCACAGGGTGGGTGAGGGTCAGATCTCAGTGGAAAGGTCTTTAACTCCCTGCTAAAAAAGGAGAATGTCTCCCATGATTAACATAATTTATGTATTTGTCTTGTCCTCCTTACTTTTTCTTTTCTCTTTTTTTTTTTTTTTTTCTTTTCAGGATGGAGTAGGTGTAGATGAGAAGCTGTCTTTACGGCGGGTAGCCGTCGTAGAAGATTTCTTTGACATTATTTATTCCATGCATGTTGAAACTGGGCCTAATGGAGAACAAATCAGAAAACATGCCGGACAAAAGAGAACGTATAAAGCAGTAAGTAAAAAAAAAACCAACAACCAACTAAAAGTGAACATCAGTCTCTAAAAGTGGGAATTATTTGGGCTGTCACATGGCACACAGCTTTTTCCAGCTGGATTAATACTGCAACCCTCACTTTCAAATTTATTTTAGAGATTTTTCAACAATGTATGAAAACGTACAGTGTAGAAATCACATTTTCTGTTTAATGAGGGCCATTTACATAGACTTCAGTAGAGGTTTTCTCAACGGTGCAAGCAGAGAATTTAGTCTTCCTACGGTGGTTTGACAATTTCTCTAATAACTCTGTATTAATTAATTACTACTAAATGGATAAAGTCTTAAAGAAGACTTAGAAGGTGTTGCCACAATTTTGCTAAATGAGGTGCTGTACTTCAGCATATGAATTAAGTTGCCTTGTAGTTTATTGCTGCAGACTAAGTATACTTAATGGTTTAATGGTATGAAAAGTTGTAAATATTCTAAATTCCAAAGGTTGGAAAGCTACTAGGTACAATGAGGGAATTATTGAGAGGGCAGCTCTCACACCTGCATAAACCAGCTGAGAAGAGAGAAATTATTATTTCTAAGGTTTTTAATTGCATGTTGTTGCTTGACCTGAGCAGCTCAGCCACTGTCTTAAAATAGCTCTAAATAGCTTTTGTGGTTAGTGGCACAAATACAACACTTTATTCTCTCGAAGAGAACTAATGAAACATTTACTGCACTTTCCCAAGGTGCTTAAAATATATGTGCTTGTCTGGATTTGAATGGCCAAACTTCTACGTGGAGGGCTGTGATAGGGCTAGCCTGATCCTCATCCACCCGCCCAGCTGTTGCCAGATGTGGAAGCACCAGGGGCTCTCCCAGGGCAGCAGGGCAGGGGCTCCCAGCCAGGGCCCATCCCGCAGCCCCTGCCAGGGTGCGGGCCATCCAAAGCACCTCTCCCCATGGCTCCAGTGGGACAAGGCTGGTGGGGGGTTGTGCGCAGGGCCTCTCACCCTGAGCACAGTTGTCTTCACCTTAAGAACAATCTGTAGTCATGTGTCAGCTGGTTTTTGTCAGAGGACACCAAAATGTGGGGGAAATCTGGGTTTCTGATGCTCACATCTTCAATTTTAGCCGTAAGAAATAGCTATTTTTCCATTACTGGTTTTTTTGAGTATATAGCAATCTTTACCATGTATCTATGAATCCCTTCACAGATATTTTATTTATAGGTTATTTCAGATGGTTTATTGTTGGATAAGCTCTTGGCAACATTTCTTATAATTTGTTCCCAGCGGTATTGACCTTAAGATAGATATATGAAGGAAGACATCAGTCATTTGGGTGTGCTTTTGTAAGGCTTGAAGTGTTATTTAAGGGTGAACAAACACAAACTGTCTAAATTAATTTTCATCTGATGCCTCAGCCATTTTGATACTTGGTCTTCTCTCTTAGAAAGCATTAGGAAAGTAATGTTTTTGTTGTCCTTTCTCTTTCTATTTTGTTTAATTCAGCAAGCTGTTCAGAGGTATAGGTCACAAGCTTTGTAGAATAATATACTAGTATAAGGAGCGCTGCCTACTGTAAATACAATACTTTAAGTCATCCTACAGATACATGCCAAGTATAATATTTACTACTGTAAGAGACCCATGATTCCAGGTCAGATAAGAAATTTACTTACTGCAAACAGTGTGAAAGACAGCTAGTCTGTCTTCTGTGTGGAGAGCTATTTGTTGCAGGTTCAATAGCCTACACAGTAGTTTCATTTGACGTCAACTTTTATTGCAATTGAGACCTGAGCTTATTACGTCGTTATGAGCAGAGGATAAGGATGCCCAAATGTAAGTTTGTGTCTTTACCAGAGTCTGCAATATTTGTGCATTCATTTCATTGCATATTAATTTATTAAGGGCATTGAGTCATATTTTCCAAGGACAGCATTCACATATATGTTTTTTAAAGACTTCCATAGATTAAAAAAAAAAAAAGGAAAAAAGACTCCAGAACAAACTAATATAAACTCTGGCTTTCTATCCCAACATGAGAATTAGGTGAGGTAAACAGGCCTCAAAGTCTCCCAGACTGAGGAAATGCATACACCTTTACTGGACCTGTCCATGAAAATGCCTTCACTAGAAATGATGAGCAGTAGCATCGATCTCTTCCAGCAAGCCACGCAGTATCTGTCTCCTCTGTGGCATTGCAGGAGGAAAGAAGTAGTATCTTAGGTAACTGTCTCACAAAACATTATACCCTAAAAGCTTTATAAATCAAACTTAAGTACTTTGGCGGGGTTTAATTTTATTAAGTGAACTGGGAACAAGGTTAATTTAGTCTTGTTTCTTTATTCACATGTCAAAAGTGAATCATCCTTGAGATCTGTGAATGTTTTTATCATGCATAAGTACTCACCAAATAGTTTGAGTGAAGAATTTTTACAGGAAGGATGGTTCACAAACTGCATGCTACAACTGCTATTTGTTATTCATAATTCCTGGCATGTGATGATCACATTGCTGCCGCTCTCTGACTGGATAACTGAAGCATTTTAACAAAGAAATGATGGGGAGAAAACCACCACGTTTTTGGTACAAAATTACTAAACTTCTGAAGTTCATAAATATTTTCATGGATTTTCAGTACCTGACTATTTCTAAAAAAAATTAATAGCACAGTCCCAAGAATAGTAATGTATTAATTTCAGGTAATTAATTTGCTTATATGTGTGTCTATTTTTCCATAGTGAACCTGCTTCACTCCAAATTTTGAACAGCACTCAAGTATGATTAGAATGGTAATGAAATTGTCAAAAGTGACTTAATTAACTACTGTTTGTATTGATAGAGAATAACAAATTTGGTATAGGTAGAGCCTTTTAAATTTTTGATAGAGTCACCCCAGATGCTGGAGTGCTGAAATACGTCAGTACGTGTCTCTGAAAGGTTGTTGGGAAGAGTTTACAAACTCAGTGAATCTGTAATCTGCACGAATTTATGTTAACTGTGTAGAAAGGAATGGCAATTTTTACAACTGATTACTTGCTGTGGGATTTCCTACAGCAGTGCTGCACAGGAAGATAAATAGGATGTGGTGCTTGGTACCTCTAAAAGAGCACTGTATTGGAAAGCAGCCTTTCTATTTTAATTGGGGCAGCGATGTACCAAACTCAAACTTTATGATTGCTTGGCACAAACCCTATAGATTAATTAGGAAAGCATCTGTGCTTCAGTATTTAAGTTTAGAATAAGGTCCCATTTTCTTCTTTTCTGCACACTAACAAATGAGAATGGAACTGTATAAAGTCTGTGGAGATGATGTGGGAGAGTAACCTTGAAAATACAGAAAAAAGAGTGAGCTTCCCAGCACAAAAACTGGCAGGTTTCGTGCTCATTTCAAGTGTTGGACTTGTATGCAATATAAGACTGATGGGCTGTGTTCGTGCCAGCTTAACTGTATGTAGATCTGCACCAGCAATAGAAGACCTGGCTTATATCTATCTATCTATCTATCTATCTATCTATCTATCTATCTATCTATCTATCTAAAATGGAACCAAGAATGTTAAATCATACCTGGAGTATGCCAGGCTGAAGGAATACTTAATATGATGTTTATAATCTCAGTTAGTTCCCCGGTTCCCAGGGAAGTTTACAAACAGGGAAAATGTGGAGGGCCTTGATCTGGGAGATAATTCCCTCACAGAGGCAGGGCATGTGACACAAGGCCCAGCCGAGTCAGTTGCTCAGCAGGGGCACAGGTAACTAGGAAGGTGAAAAGAGCATGTTCCTTGGTGCCACGGAAAGCAGCACTGCCCAAGCAGAACCGCGTTGCTTTGAGATAGAACTTTGATTATCTGTCTTAAAAGACATATTTTCGTATAGGCATCCCACCTTGAGAGGAGAACTGTGGTGTCAAAGTGGAGATGGGGATGCACAGGAAAGAAGCATTCAGGAAAAGAATTTGTCTGGTGTATTGTGAAAGACGTGCAACAAGTGCACAGTGGGCTTCCTGTGCCTTTGTAGAGCTACATTTCTCAATTTAAAGTATTCAGCTGCATCTAAAATTTAAATTCAAGTGCTGAGGGTATATCGGAGGTGGGAGTAACTGGGAAAAGTTGTGGCTCTAGTAGCAGTATAATGCAACAGGCTCAAGCTGTTAGGACAACTCTTTGTGATTCAGTGTAAAACAGGAAAAAAAATAGCCTCATTGCATTTTTCAAGCAACTCAAATGGTCTGTGACAAGACTGAAGTTGGAGAACACTTCTGCCTGCTCTCAGGCCAAGCTATTGGTACAGGTAGGCCAGATTTAGTGATCAAGCTCTACATTTCAGAGTAGATTTTATTTTCTTTACTTTCTTTAATATTCTTAAAAAAGATGTTAGATTTTCATTCACTTAAAAAATACAGTAAGTGCCTCACCTTTGTATGTTATATTTGGACAAAGTTTCCCGTAACTAAGTGTGTCATCTACCTGAGAAGTCTTTGTGTAAGTCTCATAGCCACCTTAATCACCTTAAATTCTATGTGCATATTCTACTGGAATACCTGTGAAGGATGATCTAATATCTACCTTGTTGAGCCTGTGTAGCCACTGTGCAAAGCCTTGAAACATTACAGCAGTGAACTTGAGTTGTGAGTGAGCGTTGCGATGTCTGAGGAGGAGAAATGGGTCACTTAATAAAACTCCCAACCCATGAATGAAAAAAGAGCACTGGGCTGATGAGCTGGAAGAGAAGCAGGCTTGTAAAATGTGGGGGAGATATTGATGCATCAAGGGAAAGTAGCTTGAGGCAAGACTCTGATCAGACAGGTAGTGCATAAATATGCAACATCTGAGGCATAACAGGAGCCTTTTAGGTGTGGGGCAATACCTGGGGTCCTGTGCTTCATCCAGCTATTGCAGTGATAAATGTTTATTGGTTTGGGACCAGGCTGTTGAGTAACCTCCCTCTTTCCTGCCATCCTAAGAAACTTCCCTCAAGTTGTAAAATGGGGCGCAAATCTTTACCCCTTCCAAACCAGGAATGTGCCTACAAGTCCCCTCTGAACATCACAGTGAATGTGTTTTCCTCGGGGAAGAACTTCTTGACAGGTTGCACTGTGAAATAACATCATCTCCTTCCATTACAACTTCCCTGGTCAAACAGGGTTACAGCAGGTTTGCGGCCTGGCTGGTTTCTGTCCAGGGCAGACTTTGTCCTTGGGGAAGTGGAAGAATATGAGGTTTGTGCAGGGTTTTAAGATGCTTAAATCCCTCCATCCCTGCTGTTTGTGTGTGCACAGCAAAACAGCTGAGCCCTGTGCACTTCTACTCTATGGACTTGTTCTTCCTTCTTTGCAAAGGGCAAGTGTTGAGTGTCCTGGCAGTGGTCCCACTAGCAGGTGTTCCCCATTGCTTCCCTCACAGAAAGAGGCTTCTGCTGCGTGGGGAGGGAAGGGAAGTGAGCTGTGAAGTGCAAGTTTAGCACGAGAAGGAATAGCATTTTCCCCAGTATAGCAGAGTAGCAAGCTCTTGATAAAACTCGCAGCAGTAATAGATCTGCTTTCCTATGTCAGCCTTCTATTCTGACCTCTTGCTGATGAAAAGAGAGGACTTTCCTTGGGTGGCTTGCCCTCCTGTCATCAAGAAACCCATTTCTGCCACCTGGTTTGATGGCTGTGGGCCCAGGACAGATTAGCATCCTCACTCTCTCTCCCTGTGTCTCTCTCTCTCCCTCTCCTTTTGGAAGTCTTCTTTGGATCATCTTCCCCCCCTTACCCTCCTTAATTAAAAAAATATACACATACAGCAACAACAAAAAAAATCTCTATTCTGACACATTGTATCTTCCAGACTACACATACATCCTCCATGTTAATTCTGTAGGGGTTAATAGGTTCACTTGCAAAATTTCACTCCCTCTCCTCACACTTGTCTTTCCTCCTCTGCCATATGTGTCCTAAAATCTGCCTTTCAGTTTAAAGCTTGTTAGTTTTCCAAATAAGCTCTGAAGGCTACATCATCACAACATCCTGCACTTAAATCATCTGAATATTGGAGAGCGTAGAGGAGAATTTGCCCGTTTTCTGTGCCTGCAGTGATGCAGGAGGAATACAATACACTTCTCACAGACAATCAGGGCATGCATCACTTAGCTCCAGTGTAAATCAGATTACACTCTTGGGTACTGGATTACTTGCCTTGTAGTAGTTGAGCTCTTCATAGGATCCAGTAAACAGCATGGAGGTCAGTTATAGGTCTAGAGGGCCTTCACTGTTGGGTGATGTTTTGGATTGGTTAGTACATGTCAAAATCTATTATATCATAGGTGTTTTGTGAATGGTGAAATAGGATCATAAAAGTTTTGACTTAAGCCACTGAAGTAAACTCTTCATTTTCCTCTGAGTTCGCAGGTAAAATGAAGTATGTGTAGGTGTGTGGACTGTATTGTTAGGAAATGTTTGCTTCATCCTGTAACCTCTGACACTAAAACAAACCCTGTATGATTTTTGTACTCTTTGCTTATATACTCCAGATGTCTAGGGGTTTTTTTTGTATATTTTTTTCCCTTTAAAAGGTAAAAACCACTACACAGTACCTAAACACCAGCCTGCTAGATCTGCTTATTTTCTGATTTATCTGTTATACAGAATACAGACAGATGCAAGATAACCTGTTTCTACAAGCAACAGAAGATAAACTAATAGATACTCCAGTAAGAATAAGGAATCCCATAAAGTTACTTCTAAAGCTTCATATTTAGAAAATAACCCAACATACTTATAATTTTTTTTAAAGCAGTCCAAGCATTCTTATCAATATGGTAAATCAGCACTGATTGTTCTTTGATTGGTACAGGCATCTGCATGAGCAGTTTCCTGTATGTCATCCCAAAAATATGCCTGTCTGCTTTGTCAGTGTGTGGCTGTAAATAATGCAATATCCCACACTTCAGTTCACTTTTCTGGCTTTATTTTTTTCTTAAAAGGTAGAAGTGTGTGTGTTTCCAGGGCTTTCTGGAGGAATTGCAATAAACCAGTATTTTCTTACTGCAGCACAGCACTGAATAAGCTGTTCTGTTTATATTTTTTGTTAGCTAACGGCCTTGAGAGGAGCTCTAGGAGCAGGGCCACTGAAAGCAGTGGGAATATACAGCATCAGTGAGGACTGAGTCATTATTGCTTTCTTTTGGATAGAACAGAGGACAGAAACAATTTTTCATGATGAAGTCAGACCATCGACTAAGGTATTTCTGTACAGTTACTTAGCAAGTGTCATAGGCCTCCAGGTTGTGTTCTGAAATACTCATATGCAAGCCAGCTTCATGAACTACATCAACCCAGCCTTGTGCACAAGCATTCTTACTGAGCAGTGAAATACTGGATTTTCTGTTTGGCCTTGTGCTATTTCAGTTCGAGAGCTTCCCGGCTACAGCTGGTGCTAAGCCAGCTTGTTTGAAGCAGGGCCAGAGAGGGCAAGGAACTATCTGCGTCTTATACAGTAGATGTGCCCTTCTTTAATGAGAAAACCAAACAGGAGTCTGCACTGCTGGGGATGTGAGGTTTGGGGTGGTGGTGGGGGCTTGTAAGCTTTCTGGCATTGAAAATTGGAAGGGGCTCTTTGTATATATACAAACAGCAAGAGTAAGGAAAGCTGTGGGTTATGTCCTCTAAGTATCTTTTTTAATGTCCTACCTATTGTGTCATGCCAGTTTATACAGGCTGGAGTCTTGGAATGTGACTGATTCAAATTACAAAGTAAACAGAGGAGGAAGTTGGTGAAAACTGGTGTTATTTAGGGAAGGGCATCCTTAAAACTGTGTTGCAGTGGGAGGTTGGAGACACAAGCATCTGCTGTGTGGACAAATTTAGTTATAAAACCCAGTTCCCTTATAGTCAGTAGAGCATACCTATCAAATCTGGGCCTTAGCTCACTTGCTTTCCATGGAGGATTTTCATCTTGTTTGAGCAGAACTGGAATTTTGACAGAGATGCTTGATTAAAATAAATGGAGCATTCCTACCAAATGCAGGCAAGTAACAAATCCATGGGTAAGCTCCATTAATTTCAATACAGTGCTAAATGTGTTAAATGTTATGAGAGAGGTTGCTGCATATGTGCACTTACCAATTTTCTTAATGATAAATTCTAGCTGATTTTAAGTTCTTTTTTTAGATTCCATAAACCATGAATATAAGCAACGTTTTCATATTTTGAAAGGTAAACAAGCATCTGCTCTGTGGTATAAAAACCAGGAAAAATAATCTGAAAATATTTTTTTTGGTGGGATCTCCCATTCAAAAAGGCTTCATTTAGTGCCTTCATTTTCAGATAAATTGCTTCAGTCCCTGAGAAAATCTTTGCCAATTTTCATCCCAGAATATGCTTTGCTTTTATACTAATCCCATTCTCCCCCCTAAATAAGGTTTCTGTTACATAAGAAAACAGCAACAATAAGAAACCTGAACAACAATATCATAAACAGGATGGTCTAATTTGCATTCTTATTTTACAGTGCATCATTTCCATGTATTTTCATGATTTATGTCACAGCAACAAACTCCGTCTGTTTTCCAAAATGCTATCACTGATAAATTTGGTCAATGGAGTTTTAGGAAGTGTACAGGTTAAGGAGGTGATAAGCCAAAGAGAAGAGTGTAAGAGAGTTAAAACTGGCCATTCCTCCTCCTCTTAGTACCCTCGTGAGGAGCACAAGTGATGTGCACAGTATGTAATCCCATTTACGTGCAGGTGAAGTTAACTTGTCCTTTCTATACCACACTTTCACAGACCTCCCTTCATCCTTCTGCACCTCCTATGGAGACTTTGCATCAACATAGTGCTGTGTAGGAAATCAAATCCTGCTCTGATTTTACACCAAACAGATACCAGTTGACTCTTCTAATCTCTCTTGCTGGGACTTTGTTTTTCATTAAGGATTATCTCCATTGCAAGGCAACCACCTTGATGGGGAAAAGAAAGGCTAGAGATGCCTTACACCACTTGCGCTGTTCAGTGCATATATACATCAATAGATATGTCGAATCACAAAAAAGCTATGGCTTTGCCTTGTAGTGTCTTGAAAACATTGAAGTTTGGAGATTCTTCCACCCATCTGTTAAAGCTGCTTCAGTGCACTGGTCTCTTAGTGAAGAAGTTTCTGATAATGTCTGATTTGAACATCCCAAACCATAGTTAGTGGCTGATGTCCCTGGCTATACCTTCTGAAGAGTTTCTCTACAGTTTTTAATTCCACTTCAGGCACTGGTGGGCTGCAATTAGATCTCACTCTGCCTCATAACCTACATGAAATAGATCCAGCTCCCTCAAAATTTCCTTGAAAATTCCCCTTAGCTTCCAGCTGCAATGGTGCCCTGCCACAGAGCCCTCTTCTGCTTCTCAGCAGGACTTGAACTGTAGTGGGGCAACCCAGGCACATTATTCCAACTACTGTCTTACCAGCACTGAGTAGAGAGGGGTAGTAACTTTTCTTGATCTGCTGGCCATACACTTAATGTAGCCAGTATGAGATGTTCTTCATCTGTGATCAGAGAGTGTGCTTCTGGCTCGTTTTCAGCTTGGCAGGTCCTTTTCAGCAAGGCAAAATGCCTATAAAGACATATGCATCCTTGAGGGTGGGGGGAATGCAATCGTTAAAAACACAGTAACTGCTTCCTTCTCTTCCCTTTCAAAAAAAGAAAACAAAAAAAAATCCCTCTGATGCCTGTTTGAGAGTATGTGGTTGGAAAGAATGATAATGTTGAAATGAGGAAACAACCAAAATCTGTTGTTTCAAGGTATCTCCAGGTAAGGCAGTGTTTAAAATGAAGTGATTCCCAATTTCTTTAACTGTTAGTAAAAATAATATATTTACTCCATAATATTAAATCACAAGCTTTCCAAGAATATTTGTACAAAATATTCAATTACAAGTTAAAATAATAAGGAGACTGTCAGTGCTCCTAATACACTGACATAGTAACTGAGTCCTGCATCTGTTACTATAAAAATAAATCGAGCACATAAACCAAGCACTTTCTTTTTTCGCTACTGGTTATAAGAAGGTTGCTTTTTAACTCTTAAAAACCATCTCTCAGTGGGATTCCTGTTATGTATGAATCTTTTTGCTGAAATGAATTTGAAAAAAACCCTGTAAACAGAAAACAAACCTCAAAGTGACAGTATCTTCAGTATTGACTGTTATTAGCCATTAGATGATAAGTAGGCAGATGGGATAGATGTTTCTTTAAGTCCTACACAGCATGCAGAACATGCTTTCATTGTGCTTCCTGGCATTATAAGATAACATGCCTTATTTGGAAATATAATGATCAGTTCTGTTAAATCATGTTCAATCAGCTTATATAATAACACCTATATTTTGTTATTCATTTCAGATTTCAGAGACCTATGCCTTCCTACCGAGAGAAGCGGTGACACGGTTTCTAATGAGCTGCTCAGAGTGCCAGAAAAGAATGCATTTAAACCCAGATGGAGCGGATCATAAAGGTAGTTTTAGTGTCAAATAGTGGGATGTAAAGTAATTTTATTCCTAATACTCATTTATATTTCCCTAGCTTAAGTGAGGGTTCATAAAAATTTGGTAGACTGGAACAGTTCTATAGGTCAGATCATCTCATTTACTTAAGCCGGAAGGTAGTGAATCTTCTGCTTTCACTTAAGGATGGAGTGCAATACCATATGCACTCTTAACAGAAAGATGATTTTATCTGGAGGAAATAATTTTGTTATGGAAATATTTATATGGGTACTTAAACATAAGGAATAGATAGGATGCATGTGCTATAGTCATTTAGGGTAGAACTCCTCATCACTTTTCAGGGTTTGAACTTGATTTTAATTTTTCTTCAGTTGACTTCCATCTGAACAACCTACAAGTGCTTGAAGATGCCAAAGTTAGAACTAAATGACGTAACTGTCTGACTTTGACTGCAGATTAGGCCGAAGTAGCCTCCGCAATTAACATATAATGCATAATAAATATTTTTATTGCAGATAATGGTAAACCTCCAACTCTGGTGACCAGTATGATTGATTACAACATGCCAATTACTATGGCTTATATGAAACATATGAAGCTGCAGCTACTAAATTCACAGCAAGATGAGGTAAAACCTGAAATCTTTTAAGTTTGTTTTTCTGTTCTCCTATTCTTTGGTACTTGCCTTTCCAGTAGCCAGGGAGATGAACTGAAGGTGATTGTTAATGCTATCTTTACAATTTCATTACTGAAATAGTGAGTCTGAAACCAAACCAAAGCTCTTTGCAAGTAATCAGGTTGAGATAAAATGTCATGACTAACCACCTTCCATGGTTGGGGGTAATATGCTCTACAGCTTCAAATTACCTGAAGGTGCCCTTTAACTGTCTGGACCAGCGGAAAGGGTAATGGGGGCAGCATGTTCACAGGAGACTTAGTGCTGTGCTCAGCAGTGACTTTCATTGTCTACTTCCAGAAAGCAATACCATCAACAGCTGAAATGAATGCCATGGTGTTCTCAAGGTTAGCATCCAGGATGCAACACGTTATAGTGAGATAGATGGAAGCCCTGGCAATATCTGTGGAAATATTTAAGGGAAAAAGCTTGATAAATAAGGCTGAGGGCTGCTTTTGACACTTTGAATAAAAAGACAGAAAAAAAAAAAAGTAGAAGTAGACTGAGAAGCAAGCTTCATCATAGAGAACTGGAGTTGAGTTGTATTTATTTCTCCTTGAAAATTATTTTTCTTCTGTGATTTATTCAGAGTTTTCCCAGATCTTAAGAAGTGCTTCATCAATTCGATGGCACCTACCAAGTTATTTGGAATAAGCTCATTTTGCTAGAAAAGTGTTCATTTGCCATTTGAGCTGCCAAATAATTAGAAGCCCAGCTATGTGCCAGCCAAAAAGCAGTCCTGCGTGCTGTGTCCTTCTGCCTGACTACAAGGTATTTCTTAATAAAGAAAACCTTCAGAAACACCCTTAGCAGCTGGATTATGTCAAAGGCCCTGACTGACTCCTGACTTCTGTGGAGTCAGCCAGATTTAGTTTCATAAGTAGATAGGAGCTATTGGTGGAGATTGAGGAATTATTCAACTCCCCATAGAATGGGGGTTTCATCACTCTTCTAGAAATACCAGGATCCTTGTTTTATTTGTGCCCTTTTTTTAATTGTGGAGGGTGTGGGGAGAGATCCCTACTCAGAGTTCTTCATGCGCAAATGCAGCCTGGTCTTCTTTCCCTTCTACTGAGTCTCCCTTCTGCATGCTGCTCCTTTTCAGGGATCTGGTAGCAGGGTTTCAAGCAGCATGAGAGAAGAGGCTTTATCCCTGTAGTAGCCTTAGGAGTTAAAGGACTCCTTGGTTTTTCCACTTCTTCCCTTTGAGAATTACTCCTCCCGCAACAGGATCAAGCACTTGTGCTGGATCAGGGCCACCTGCCACAGACAGTGCATCTGTAGCCTGTATGTTTTGTAATTTTTTATATTTTTTCATAGTAGTCTCTTCGATAGGACAGAGTGGGCAAAAGGGCAGTTTTCAAGATAATCTTTTTCTTAAAGCAGAATTTTGCTAAGATTTTCTTTTTTCTCTGGGATGTACATACATTGCACTGAAACAAAATGTGTTGTACAAAGCAGCAAGATTTCTGGTGCATATATTCAAACTGTTTCATGCACTTAAAAAACATGCTTGGGTTTGTAGGAAGGCTCCGTTTCCAAGGTTTCATCAATCATATCTGTATTCTTGTGGAGGGGGTGGATCGACACAGGAGTAAACTTGGATCCCACAACCAGCTAGCACAGTGACTGAAAGCCTTTGAATTCCCTCATCCTCAGTTCATCATTTTTAAGCTGAGGCCATCTATGAAAGGGAAACAGACTTCATAAGGAAGGAGAACTCACCACTGCTGTGAATTTACAGCTGTGCTGCAACTGGTACAAAGGTGCCAGCGGCTCCCGGCTCCTCTCCCATCCTTGTGTGTCCATGCGTATTTAGATAAATGTTTACACAGTTTGAGAAGTGAGGTGGAGATACTCCACAGAGTGCTGTAGGTAAGCACAGGCTGCCTGTGTGTGTTGTTTTATACCTATGCAAGTATTGAACAGCCAGAGCTCCCTTCTGGGAGCCCATGCAGTTTGCCTAACCTCAGAACTGGAAAATGTGAGCTTCTGCTTGCTGGTTCCTTCAGGATTCAATGAGAAATACCACTGTGTCTTAACAGAGGTGCAATCTCCCAGTTTGTCTGGGGGAGTCCGTGTTCTGACCTTGCTCTTGGAACGAGCAGTGTGTGCTTTCCCTAAACCTCAGAACAAGCTTGGCCTATGCCTCGGCCCTGGGGCCACCTGTCTGGGGCAGGGGACTGTGGGCACCACAGTTCTGGTGTGAGGGCAGTGTTGGGGTATTTGCTGCTGCTGTACTGGGCTGCTTCTGCCTTACCTGGGCAAGGCAGCCACGTGCCTGCTAGAAAAGCCTTCACTGTTCCATGTAGTTTCTACAAACTTCTGAGAACAAGGGATGTTTGTTTCATTATTTGTCGTTGTCCTGGTGTGATGGTGCAGAACAGCATTGCCTTGCGTGTTGTTCCACTCTCCCTTCTGAACGGCATTTAGCAGTACTTCATCCCGGTTTAACAAGAGTCGTGACTGCAGGGAACTTGCCTTCCAAAACCAAGGGAAATGCCCATGCAAGCTGGAAACGTCACTGAAGAGAGCAATTGATTTAAGGGCCAAGCACTCGGAAAGAAAGCAACTGTATCAGTATCTGTAGAAGCCAGTCCACAAGTACACAGTAAATCATATTCTGAAGATTGCTGTTTTTCTAGGTCAATTCTGTTGAGCAACACAAAAAACAGTTCTGCATTTGTTTTTAAAAAATTAATTGGAAAAGTATTTTAAACTGATCTTAAGGGGATAGAAAATTGTTTACCATATTTTTCACTATGTTCTTTAAAATGCGTTCTTTGTAACAGGAGTAACTATCTTGGAAAAGTTATTCCTGAATACGTATCATCCTAGGTTTGTACATTGCCTCAGCAGCTTACAGAGCAAGACTTGTGGATGCTTAATTTCTAATCCATGAGTGGATGCATGAACTTCAGTGAGAATGAAACAAGTGAAGTTTAACATGTATGTGAACATTTGCTGGACTAGGTCCAAAACTGTTTTGGTTTTATAATTAAGGACAAAATTTTTGCCCTCTGTATCACCCCTACTAGACGCTTTGTAATTAGACTTGATGGATAAATCATATTAAAGATGTATAAGGTAGAGTAAATTTGAAGTGATTCTCGTGTGATTATGTTACTTTGGTTTGTCATTGACTGTCATTTGAACATGCTCAGAACTTTTATAAGCTTTATCATTTTCATAGATGCATCTTTAAACACAATAGGAGTGTGAGGGTGACATCATGTCAAGGGAATTTGGACATGGATTCTTATTAGGTCAAGTTGCCATTTGGAAATATCTTACTGTGAGTGGTCAGCAGGGGGTTACTGACCTCGCTTGGGAAAGGTAGGGGATGCAGTCAGGGAATGTGGAGAGCTCTCCTCAACCAAGGTTGAGTACGAGGTCTTGTTATGGAGTCTCTAGTTACTAGGTCTCTTTTGCAAAATACTATGGAGAGTGCAGTAATGGAGTATTCTCATAGTTGAAGAAATTGCATTTGTCAGGTTGTCGTATCACATAAACTCTGTGTTTCCCTTGCTCTTCTTTATATGCTCCGCTTGTTTGCTTATATACACAAAGATTTAGCATGATTACACTCCACACCAGGTGTGAGTGAAACAAACGGGAGCGAGCGAGCTGCGCAAACAATGTGAACAGCGTACAACGATTTCTGACGTGTCTCTGCAACTTTCCATTTGCAGGATGAAAGCTCTATAGAAAGTGATGAGTTTGATATGAGTGACTCGACGAGGATGTCAGCTGTGAACTCTGACCTCAGCTCCAATCTGGAAGAGAGAATGCAAAGTCCTCAGAACCTCCAGGGCCAGCAGGATGGTAAGGCTCTCGTTTTGTACAGAAAATGTGGCATTGCCTTGTCTTTTTTCTCATTCTGTGCCTTCATTTAGTACCTGCTGTGTCCTTTTCTTAACAGTGTTTCATTTGGTAATCTGAAATATATGTTCCCTATGTCTCAGCATGAAGAGGATGAAGTTTGGTTTTTTTGCAGATTAATTTATCTGTTGCTTAGGCAACAGGTGAGTGTTCAGACTAATGTATGTTAAGTATTATTATCTTTACTATATTTATATATGTAGTGTAACCATACACAGGCATAAAATGAAATGAAACTCAGACCTTTCTGGGGCAACCCAGAAGGCTGAGAAAGTTGTTTTCACTGGTTGAAATAAGGGAGAAGGGTGTGACACAAGCATATTTATTTGAGAGTTAGGAATTGGGATGTGATGTTCAGAAGAAAGGGTGAAAAATACAAACTTCAATAGGGAAATAGGGGTAAAAGAAGAGAAAACAGAACGAGCAGCATTGTAGAACTGAATATTGATTACTTCCAGGTTACTTACAGCACAAAGCTAATTTGTTGGTGAAAGAGATGGAAGTTTTACTTTGCATAGAGGATGCATAGGTGTGTGCTCTTTGATTTCAGCCCTTGTTATAGAAGAAGTTAGATGAGCCTGATTTGGAATGAACTTTCTCCTTGACTATGGAGCTCACAAAGAGCCTCTCCACTATAGACTGTGATGGTGGCTCATCAGTGGCATGTGAATGTGCAACACACAAAGTGCAGGTCTATTCTATTGCTATTGGAACCAACACATTGGTATTCTGTACTGTTAGTCCAGAATTTCCTTATCGTGTGTGCCAATTCCTAAGTGCTACTCCTGAACACTAAATATATGGGATGTGACAGTTAAACTGGAGTCTTTCCACTTTATGCATCATGGTCAGTTGCTAGCTGGTAAGCAATTTAGGTGAGAATGGGTGTGCTGTGTTAATGGCTGATAGGATCTGGTGATGGGCAGGACCTTCTGCTGTGTTGCTCTCTGGACAAATAAAGGAGGAGGATGTCTATGATAATTTGGTAGGCCAGAGTCTAAATACAGCTGCCTTTTGTCTTGAGAGTCCTCAAGCTATCACAAAATTTGTGGAACTTTTGATTTCATTTCTCTTTATGTATGTTCAGTAACAGAGCAGTTCTGAAGCACAAGATACAGGGAAGCCAGTTCACTTTCCTGTTGATGTTTGACTTTTTGGAGCCAATGCATTGTAATAATACTGCTAAGTTAAGAGTTTTCAGGGATACTTCAAAAGATGACATTTTTATGTATCTGGCTTTCAGCACAGAACTGGGCTTTAGAGGTTTTTGTTTCCCCGTGTACTCAATCTGCTTCACATATATAGTTTCTTAATAGTAATCGTGTGCATGTGTGTGTCTGAAATAACAACTGTAGCTCAATACAGTAACCTGTGAAGAACTGCCTGTCATACATACCTTCATACCTGCTGCAGCCAGATTCATGTGCCACTTCTAATCATATTAGAACATAAATCCAAACGATAAAATGCTGCAAATCTGTCACTTTCTATTTAAAATGTATGAGAAATAAATGCACTGTGGTCTTTGAATTGCAGGTAGTGTGATATTACAGATTTGTTTTAAACCTCTCAGGTTTCCTTCCCTTCCTTCCAGATGGTACTTGTTCACCTTCCTAAGGCAATCCTATTTTTTGCTGCATCTTCTGGTTAAGGCATCTGCTGATAGATTTGAAATAGCAGCTCTTTCTGCTTCGTGGTTCTCCTGTGCTAGCTGTTGTCAGGTGGCAAACCTGAGTGTGGCGGGTTACAGCAACACTGCTTCTTCAGATAAAGAAGAGGCTGAAAGAGGTACTGAAAGACAGTACAGAAAGGAGAGAGGAAAGAATGATAGGAGAAGGCAGGAATAAAGAAGATTGGAAGAAAATAATGAACACAGGCATAGTGGGATGGAAGTGGAAATAGGAATGAGGAAAGACAAAAGGGAACTTAAATGAACTTAGCAGTACAATCTCTTTTGCTGTCACAGCCTTCAGTGTAAAATTTTACAAATTTAATAATTATAGCCCCCCCCCCCATCAGCACCAAAGCATGAATTTGTGTGTCTAAAGTGATTCCTGCCTCCTTCCCTCAAACATTTTGTATGTCCATGAGTGTTTATGTCAGCCACTGCATTCAATCTACACATAAAGACACTTGGCATTTGGCTTATTTGAAATCTGCTTGCTGCATTCTGGCAGGTGAAAACTTGCTGCTACATAAGGTTGCCTGTGCACACACGACTGGGAATGGTGGTGTTGTCCCAGAAGCGGGGTCATTTACCCAGTGTGCAATACCCCAATATACACACAGAGCAGAGCTATTTTATTTAGTTCATGTTTGCACAAAGATGGGCGCTGGGTGATAATTCCACAAAGCCAGCACACCACACAAGGGAGCCACAAGTATTTATTGTGTTCCGTGATTAGTAAAAACATGCCTAAATTTACACTCACTGGTCAGTGGTTACCATCGCCTCCACTGCTGGATAGTTATATTTAAATTAGCCTCTCTTCCCATGTAAATTAGCACACAGGCCTCTACCAGCGTGAGAAGGGGCAAATCTTTTTTGGCCCTGAATTGGGTCGGTGGTCATGATCTCCCCCTGCACCTTGCTTTCAGTTTCTGCAAACTTTTTGCTGATTTTATGCTGCTTCTGACAACTGCCCAGCTCTCGGCATTTTTGGGGCAGGATGTTCCATTTTTATCAGTCTTTTCCATGCTCCTCCTCAAAGGCCAAGTTACCCGTTTTTTGTGGTTCACCGATAAAGCAGATACTTCCTCCTCTCTTAGCTCCTTCTTCTGACCACCAGACCATGTTTCACAAGGCCATGGTAACTCTTTTACTTCATTGTTTCACTAACTGGAAAAATTCATTGCCTGCTGTAGAACAGTTTCAGTGGTGGAATGGGACAGCTCAGGTCTTCTGCTGCCCCAGCCATGCCCTCATTGGGAGAATGATTTGCTAACAGGAATAATTAGGAAAACTGCTGCCAGTGACAGCTTCAGTGTACCTGAAGGTGATGTGTTCTATCACTTTGCTTACCTGGCCTTCTGTGTGAGGTGGATAGAGAATATTTTGGGACATCTGCTGTTTGGGTTTTTTTCCATGGATTTCAACTGCTTTGGTACTAGGCTATAAACAGAGTCCATATACCCTGGACAAATGTAATAGTGAGCTGAGCTACACCACTGATGGATAAATGGAGAGTCCTCTTCCAGTTCAGTTTATCAGAGCATAGTGGAAGGCCTACACTGTCTACATAAAAGGAATGAGATGCTGTTTCCTCTTCCCTTGAGTCTATACCATCATCGTGTATAGATAGGCATTTGACTTTGGTTGTCCATTGCAGAGCTCACACTAGAAAATTTGACCTGAAGTTCCTCAGTGTCTACTACTCAGTGTTCTCTTTCTCATGGTTAGATTGTTTGAACTTAAATAGAACAGAGACAAATAGTTGACAGAATGAGAGGGCACATGGCCTGAAGCTGC
>JAAGNO010015334.1:36175-85686 GCA_033439905.1 Ceryle rudis
GTGACATGCTCTAGCTAGGTGGTGTGGTGTCAGGTCTTAGGCTGGGCTTGATGATCTCAAAGGTCTATTCCAGCCTCAATGATAATTCTGTGTAATTCTGTAAATAGGAGAGCAACCCACAGTATCAGCTGGAAGCAATAGACTTCTGCACCCAGAAATGTCATGGTAGGTAGGAAAAATGCTAAGAAAGCGGGAACAGAGAGGGCAGGTGCATGTTTGCTCACAGTAGATGGATGCAGGTACTGCCCAAAAATCTTGGGCTCTGCAAACGTACTGAGGCTTCATAAGAGTTGTTGTATAAAGCACGCTGCTTGAACGGGAACAGGGAATTGAGGAAGAAATGAAAAGTGGGGAGAGTTGGTGAATTGTAGCCATAATACTGAAGTTGCCACAATATGAGGAGGGACAGTTCTCACTTTAAATTAGCCTTTGTATGCTTTTAAATAACAGAGCCTTGAGTCACACCTGCTGATGAATGGCTGGAAATAGCATCCTGAGCACCTGCAGGGCTGCTGCAACTGTGGGGGAGGAGTTGGAAAAGAGCTGCTGCTCTTCCCTGGGGAGTTATAAAAGGAAAGCAGCTCTAATTTGCAATCGGTTCATTCCCCAGCTGGGAATGGGGAAGGGCTATCTGATTACCAGTGCCTCAGAGCTGCTTTCCCTAGCAGCCAGCTGGATAATAGGGCTGCAGATTGTTGGTGTGTTCCTTTCTCTTTTGCACCCTCTCCCCTTGCTTGTCCCTATTTTCTTGCTTCCCTGTACCCGCTACAGCTCCCTTGTCCTGAACTGGCTCTGTGGAGTGAGCCCTGTGTACCAGTCATCTGCAGGCAGAGCTCCCACTCAAGAGCTGTCTGTAATTCTTCTTTCTCCTAATAAGGCTCTAGGGGCTCTGATGTTGCTGGATCAAACCCTTTTGCCCTTGTTTCAGACCACAGACAGCAAGCAAAGTTTGCAAACTGAGCTGGAAATAAAGGAGCTTGTCTTTTTTTTTTTTTTTAATTAGTGCTTCAACCTGTACAAAAATGATTTTTGTAGTGAAAACTGACCTCTAGATAGGTCTGTCACAGGGGTAAAAAGAGCTTCTACCCTGAGGGAAAATTGGATTCTTGTTGTCCTTGCCTGTTAGCAGGAGCCCTGTGCAGAGCAGCTGAGTGTGTTTGCTCTCTTGCTGTGGTGGTTCATTAGTTACCAAGACATGAGAGAGAGGTGTAGAGGGATGCTCTGATTAAAGGAAATTAAGAAAATGCACAGCTCCAGAAGTAACAAAGAGTTAGCTATACATTTTATGTTGATATTTTGTTTTCACTGTGTGAGCTTCGAAATAAAAATCAGGGATGAGACTATTTGACTGTAACTCAGACCAAGATCCAGAATTCATTTATTTTCAGTATTTTTCACTGTAACAAGGTACACAAAACCAGATCAGTGCTTTCTCAGGATCTGGGGGGAGGGACTATGTTCTCTTCAATCTAGTTTATAGAAAATGATAGTTACATGTTCATACATATTTATACAGGACTCTCCTCACAGGCACTGTAGGGAGACTGTGCTCACAGCAGCTAGCTATGACAAAATATATCACAATTCAACCTTTGGCAGGGGTTGTGCTATCATCTTAGATGTGGAGATTACTAGTAAGCTTTTCCTGCTTGTATTTTTTTTTTAATTTATAGAAAATTGAGCAATAGTACTGTAATGCAATGGAGGGCTATGCCTTCCAGTAGTTTGTGGTCATTTGGGTGGTGCTGTGTCTCTTTCCCCAGTGTGCTCAAGTTGCCAGGCTTTCCCCAGTGTAGATGCAGGAGATGTGGTTGTTCACATTAACTATTCCCTTCTCTCATTTGGTGTTAGTGGTAGATACAAGTATTGGAGTCAGTCACCTAAATACCCATTTTCTGCATCGAGACTGTGATCTTTACTCAACAGCTTCACCTGAAACAAGTAACATTAACTGATTGTCGTAACTGGGTGTCTGTGCCAGGGTGCAGAGTTCGCTGTACCCGTGCTTGCCATTGGTTTGTTCACTCTGAATGGATCCATGCCACTGGTGAAATGGCAGACCATTTAAGATTACATTTGAGCTGGGGCCAGGAGAGCTGACTGGATTTTGTGATATATTCAGACCTTTCAGTCTTGCTCAAGCCAGCAAAACTTGCAACATTTTGGTCAATAGATTTCACTTCTGGTTGGGGATGAAGCAATAAATAGTAGCGTTCTGCAGGAGATCTAAGGTACCTGTCTGTCTCACTGCAGTGGAAAAGAAGAGAGGAGAGTAACATCCAGTCAATGGTAGCACTACAGCACCTTATGCATGCTCTTCTGTGATCTTGCTGTCATTTCCCAGAAAGGGAAAGCCCCTCTGTATGAACAGGTTTTACCGTTCCCCGACTCTAGGAGACAGAGCAGTGGCTGGATGAGGGCAACAACCTTGTCCCTGTGACAAGGTCTGAGACAATCTGGCAAGAGACAATGAAGAAGGTCCCTGCTTCGGCTGCCCAGCAATCTGTTCTGAGGACAAGCAAACGTCTCCTGTCTCTGCAGCTGTCAATCTGCCATCTTTTACGAGCACCAGCTTCATTACTGAATAAAGCAACAGACAGTACAGGTCACATATACATGTTTCTGAGTATGTCTACGGGCTGCACTAAAGTGTTATCCTACACATGTCGAGCTCACAAAGATTTCTTTAGACAAGGGGTTAGTTATAATGTATTCCTCTATCTGAGAAAATTAGTCCTGTCTTCACCTAAGCAGAGTTAAAGTGGACCTGAGAACTTGGCATATAGTACTAGTATTATTTTGCTTCAGTGGAGCTACACCTGGAGTGATCTGGCCCATCAGATTTGCTTTGGTTTAATATTATTTGCATAAACCAATGCATTTAAGAAAGAGGAGGAAAATGGTGAAACAAGAACAGAAAGCCAGAGTTGTGGAAGTCTAGTTTCAGTGGTGTCTTAAATGGTTTGTTTAGAGATGATATCCTACCAGTGAAAAAGGCACTACGAGTGACACTCTAATGACACTTGAGCAGTGTTATGATGTCAGTGATAATGTATCATACCGAGCCTGGGCAAGAGCCTGAAATGGTGTTGCAGCTGCATTAGAAACTGTCGGTCCTTAACATCATTAAGGAGAGCTGGGTCAATTTTCAGCAAATCAAGTATTTTAATGTACTGGCTGCTGACAGGGCAGCTGGTATGTGATTGTCATCAGGATGCAGAGCTAATATATGAGGCTTTTCTATTGTAGGGTAGATGAAAATCTTCCTTTGACTCTATGAAACTCAAATTTGGTAAGAATTAAGCATCAGTGTCTCTCCATGGAGAGTGCTCCTTCCTTCCTCCCTCCCTCCAGATTAATGGAAGAATCTTCCAGAACTTGACTAACTCAGTGGACCTGCCTAATCAGACAATGGTCTCAAATAAGGATTTGGACATGAGCAGCCCTCTCACTAAAGTGTAGCACATGGATTACTTTTACAGCTGACTCTTTTAATAAGTAGAGCTACTGTATTTTCATTTGCTAGTTGCAAGCATTGTCAGTTGGCTGTGCTGAATGTCTCCCGCCTCCTCCATTTCACTTCTGTGTGTTTTCTCTCATCTTTTAATAACTTGTGTTCATTTTTTTTGATGTCTTTGTTTTTTATCTTATACTGTAATTTGCTTTAGAGACTAAAATATTATTAAACATGAATTATGCATTGAGCACTCCCTGCTACAGCCTGACTGGTCTGTTGCAACCAGAGAACAATCCCATTTCCCGCACCACCCTCCCAGCTGCACAACTGTCACTTTCTATTACGCTTGCCTTGAACAATTGAGTGTGGCTTGTAATGACAATAATTGCCTCAAAATTGTTTGTCATGTTTGCCTTGTTAGCAACAAACTACTAACTGTTGGTTACAATCAAGTTCTCAGCTATTACTCCATAATTGCATCAGGGAATACTTGCAGCCAATAATAGATGAGAAATTAGAATTATCTTTTCACAAGTAATGCTAAAATGTTTGGAGACCATTCATTCTATTCACAGCCATTCTCTTTAACATCAGCAATCTACTGGTAAGTGAAGCCTGCCCCTCTGTAAAAGGCCAGCAGCAGACCTTTTGCATGTTCAGAACAGGTCTGTGGGTTGCATCGGTGTTGTGCAGGTCCTTTATCGGTAGATATTTCACTTTGGCAGTAATACTAAGCAACAAGGGTACCCCTTCCTTACCCAGGTACTGATGGGAGCCAGTTTGCTTTGGATTTCAGCATGCAAGCCCTTGTAACTAAGCTTGGTGGGATTTCTGAAAGCATTGGTTTGGTTTTGGTTGATTTTCTTTGTCCTCTTCCTTTATCGTAGCATCTCTCAGGCTTTTCCAATCCCATTTTTCTCTAACATTAAAATTAAGGAGGGGCATTCCATTATAAGAATTTAGTTTTGCTTTCTAGTACAGACACTTGACCCAGTTTATCCTTTCGTACATACCAGTTGACTTCAGCAGGGGCTATGTGCACAGATTGCTTGATTTAATTTGATCTATTTCCTTACAGTATAGGTAGGTTTTTTCATTAATATGTATGCTAGGCATTGAGTCCACTTCTTTTTCTGTTATGTTTAATATAGAATAATATAATGGAGCATTTTTATTTCAGTAAAAGGAATGCAAACCGACGTGCTTTAAAGAAAATTAAATTTAGCCATTAATTCTTCACTGTGTTATATTTTAATTAAGGAAGCTATTAATTTTTTTTTTTTTTTTTGAACAGGAAATTCCCTGGAGACAGTGGGCTGTCTTGTGAAAGATATTTTTTTTTAATGGAAATTTCTTTGAAGTGTTTCTTGTTTGATAAAATAGATGTAGTACTGAATGTTTAAAATTAGGTGTAATTTTTTAACCAAATGCAAACACTTTGATTACAAAAAGAGAGTAGTACTTTTTCAGCCCTATAGAGCTTTGTAATATTTAACATATAAAAAGTGATTATATATATTTCTTGACATCTGTGAAGTGGTGTTTTCAATTAATTAATTTAATATTGCCAAGTAGTAAACATATTTGTTATTCTGAGGCAGAGGAATATGCCATCTCTGGCACTTCTTAATAACAGGATGGAAGAAATGATATAATCATTCTGAAAGTTTCAGGGTAGGCTGAACTCCAGTGGTGTCCTCTGTGAATGCAGATAGCCTGGTCACTGTGACAAAGATAGAAGTGGTGGTTTGCAGGTTGACTGCAGACAGATACAAGAAGATGCATTTAGCATCATCACACATTGAAATACAGCCCATCTCTTTTACAAATTTGTTTAGCACTTGGTGATGGGTTAGCAGCTTGCTGGGAGATGGGTGAGGCTCAAGCAGCCTTTCCACGGACCAGTGCTGGTCACTGAAGGAGCACCCTTCCAGACAGACAGATTTTAGTGTCTACTCAAACCAATTCCAGGAGAAGCTGTGAAGGAGCACACCCTATTTAGTTGCCTTTATGGGCTGTACTGTGTGTGATGCTGAGGAACCAATCCAGAACTTCAACTGTAAGGGCTGGCATTAGCATTAGAATAAATTCAGATAAAATCTAACATAAAGGATGAATCAAAATTTATATAATATACAATTTTCAGTCTGAGATGCACATAAATGAAGAGAAATTGGTGCATTAGGTCAGCTCCAAGCTTTTCCCCATTTCCATCAGATAACAGCTCATTAATGTGCATTTGGAATGTGGTTTTCCAGTAGAAATATTTCCTTGAGATCAGTCTCTACCGTAGAAGTTCCTAGTTATGGGGATAGTTGCATCTTTATATCTTAAGTCCTTCCTCAGTGCTTTGGTTTCATTTCAGAGTTTTTATGAGCCTGCTTTCTTGTGAAATGAATAAAGGGGTCAGCTTAATGCATCTCCAAGAGAGCTAGTGACTGCTTCTGCCTAACTTGCAGCCCTCCTGATGTCCCGTGTGCCTTACTTTGTAGAATGGTTCCCTAAGAAGACGGTAGAGTGATCCTTGTTAACAACTGTCCCACAAACTTGTGTAAAAGGAATAATTACTTCTGACTGGAAGGGTGGAGTTCAAACCTCTGTGTTTAGCTTGCCATGCTCTGGAACTTGGATTTGCATAAGCATAGTATATTGTCATAGAGATTTAAATGAGACCATAAACCAGAATAAAGCATGTGTTTCACTAGCAGCTTTTAAGTAAGGAAACAGTAATAGGTACTTTGGGGCAATAATTGCCCCAATAATTAGAAAATTTGATTATGAACTTTGAGAATTGCTGTGATAAAACCATGATATCAACAGACTAGTCTATATTCTTAGGAGCAATAACTGCTATTACTGCTTTGATGGGAAAAGAAATTAGGAGATACAGACAGGGAATAGGTTGGGTTTTTTGTTTTCTCTGGAAAGAAAACAAAATAGAGAGATGATGTTTCAGTTACACAAAGTTACTATTCCAAGAAGAACCAAAATATGAAGTGCAGTAAAATTTTAATGACTTAATTGGCAAAGACGTGCAGGGGGTTTGTTACATCACACTGTTTGTCACTTGGATGGTTATTCTGAGGAGGAGCTGATGCTGCAGCCTGTCAAAGAGAGGATGAAGAGAAAGAACTGCAAGACTTGAAAACTTTTAATGTGAATTACCTGCAATGGGAGAAATAGGCCCTCTTTGAGTGGGGGGGTGGTAAAAATAGGGAGAGCATGCAGGTGGTCTAGAGAGGAAGTAGCTAAATGGAAGCAGCCGGTGCTGTCCAATATAAGAGGACTCCTTGTATGTGTATGAAGAATTGATATATAAACTTTGAATAGTTCACAGGTCTGTATACATCTTCTTTACCAAAGAAAGCTAGGGCTTCTGTCCGTCTAAAAGAAATTGGTAACGTTTTAAAAATACCCCTCTTAGTTAACTATCCAAAGACCATATTCTAATGAAAAGTTTCAAGTAACTTTGGGATTTACTGACTTGGCTTTTGGAAATCATATCCAGCATGATCATGTCCAAAATACATAGGTACATTTAAAACCTTATTAAAATCAATGATAATAATTTCTCCAAACTTCAGTGGAGACAAGATTTCATCCTTCATGTTTTTGTAATAGGTTCTGGACATGATCCTAATTTAGTTAATATGGGTGCTGAAATTGCTACTCATTAATTAAACCAACAGTACAGTTTATGTGGCTATGATAAGCTTTAATTCAGGGAGTTAGCCAACCTCAGTCTGCGTTCCTGTATCTTCATTTCTTCTTTCTGCTAAATTTCTGTGATTCTGTAGTAGTTATATGTGCTCTCTAGGAACTGTGCATCTTAAATTCCTGAATCAGGCTATAATCCCTGGTTATTCCTGTAGACTTGCTGTTGCACATACTGTGTTATCTCCTGCAAATATGCCCTATTTTAATTAAAAGTCTGGGTGTTGTAAAACCTGTTAGAAAAGACAAATAATTTTCTGTTCTCTGAATCAGTTACTCAGCAGCATGATTCGATTCAGTTCCTGGAAAAAAAGGGCCTGGAATGATTGCTTACTCAATGGGGTGGGGAAAAGGTGCTGACAACATTAAAAAGCATGTTGTATGGGTGGATTTTGAAGAGTAAGATGACAGCCTGACCAAGATCCTCACAGTGATTTAAGAAGGTTCCATGGTGTTTCTTGAACTTAGAATTCTCTCTGTTAGCATTATAAAGTGCTGATTTCAGTAGAAGCTTACTTTAAACGCAGCTCTGCAAAGGAGAGGGTGGACATGGTAAAATGATTATTTTTACTCAAAACCAATTCTTCACCACCTGGGAAACTGTGTTCACTCTGAGCCTTGTAGCCTTTTACAAGCAGCTCCAACATCACCATGACCAGGCAGAACTACATGTTGCTTTCAGAAGAGCTTCTGCTGACTTGGATGGGTAGTGGTAGCCTATTAGTCTCTCCTGCTTCTTGGACCCCCTTCCAATGTACTGCCTGGTTTTAAGTAGGCCAGTTGGTAGTCTGGGGGGCAGTTCTGTTCTATCTGTGGCTTTTTTTTTTTTTAGGATGGCTTTGATGCATTCTAGGGCATCTGCTGTTTTTGTAGATGGCTGGTATGAGCCAGCTCTCAGAGCAGAAGAGAAGGCTGCAATGTGCCTTCAGGAGGTAGAACAACTGGGGTATCCCAAATCAGGCATGTGGCCCACCGAAGTATCATACAAAAGCCCACTGCTGCTTAGCTGAAGTTACACAAGGCCCTCGTGTAACACGTGTGCTGGCCAACACCTGCATGTGAACAGGCTGGCTTGTAAGTCCCCAAACCTAGCTGACCACCGAGCACACGCGTGTGATGGAGAGAGCAGGTGTTAGCAGCACCGATAGCTGTTTGGGCTTTTTTTTTGTAGACAGATAGAAGGGAAATAACTGTTTGGTTTTTAAACTGGTCCTGCCCTACAGAGTATATTTCTCTGAATAATAATGAATTTCTTTAAAGATATTCCTGTCTTGTGGGTCAGGAAGAAATCTAGTCTCCCATGCTGTCTGCCTACCTCTTGGGAATGCTGCAATTAGCTACACTTTGAACCTGAATGAAAAGAATGAGGAGAAAACCACTCTCCTGACTCCTCCATTATTTCTGCTGAAAGTGTAAACAGTTCCCCTTCAGCACCCTTCAAGGCAGGAAAATTTTACTTATTCTGCTTTCTTATGCAAGTATGTGGTGTTGCTTTACCATTTGTTTCTCCCTGGCTGTACACGAAGATGTGAACAGAAACCAGTTCTGAGGAAAAATCCAGAGAGTAGGGGGTTAGGAAGCTGATTAGGGAGTTGCAGAAATGTAGTGTTCCAGCTTGACAAGGTTATTTTTCAAGCAGCACTGATTAAAAATAAACATTGAGTTGTATGTTGGCCCTGTTGAATATTTCATTCCACAATATGGAAGAAGCACAAAGCTAACTCAAATGTACACAGAAGTATTTATTACTAAGAATAGATTTTCTATTTGTATGTTTCCTAACCATATTTATAAATCTGTATTTCTCTTATCATACATATATATCTTTCTATAGTTATCTTATTCAAAGTAAACTGAAATGATGACTGAAGAGAGGCAGATCTTTGTGGCAGTCTGTTATTAAGCAGATAATACATTTTTCTTTGCTCTAATTAGGGATCATCTCAGAGAGTTCAGAAATACCCTGGACCTGAATTTCTAGAAGAGGTAATTATCTGAAGGCTAAAACCAACCAGAGCAGTATAGAATCATAGAATGGTTTAAAGCTCATCTAGACCAACCTACTCTGCAGTGAGAAGGGCCATCTTCAACTAGAGCAGGTTGCTCAAAGTCCCATCCAGCCTGACCTTGAATATCTGCAAGGATGGGGCAGTGAACATTCACTCCTTTCCTTTAAGCTGCTGCCTTCTGCCTGGCAGGGGAGGATACAGGATCCCCTTCACCTCGTTGTTTTTTTTTTTTTTTTCTGGTGGATGTTCCTCTTTCTGCCTCAGGAATGGCAGAACATTGTTCCACCAGGCCATCTCTTTCTCAGAAGTATAAATTCCAAAGCCTTTCAAAGCTTCAAGGCAAAAAAAAAAATATTTGCATCTCTCGCTTTCTTGCTGTTTTGGTGTGGGTGGAAAAGTTTTGTTTGAGTGTGTTTCATACAAATCACAAGGTGTGTGCCATCTGAGCCAGCTTGTGTTTTCCTCTTCAATAGGAGCAACAGCAACAAACAGCGAATGTCAGTGTCTGTAGCTTCTGTCAGAATATTACAGGTTATATCTGAGGGACAACAGTAGCTACAACTGCTTAGCAGCACATTCTTCTTCCAAGGAAGCAACATAAAAAATAAATGTGGATGTCTGTTTCTCATAGAAGCATGTTGCTATATATAGATGTATAATTGAAACCTCTATCCTTCAGTGTTTTCCTAATGCAGTACAGTGTCCATCTTAGCAACTTCCTCTTAGAGGTATTTCCAGTGTTGCTTTGCATGGCAGGTCACAGACCGAGTGGAGAACATGACTGGTCTGGACTTGGCAGTTGGTATTGGTTAGGAAATGGCCTCCTGAGGGCTCTTCAGGTCATTTAATTCTCAAATACAATGAATTACCGTTAATGGCTCAATGTCCAAGTGGAAACTGGTAGCAAGTGTTGTCCCTCAAGGGTCCATACTGGGACCAATAATATTTAATATCTTTATCAACTACATGGTGGGATTAAGTCCACCCCCAGCAAGTTTGCAGATGACATCAAGCTGAGTGGTGTAGCTGATTTGCTAGAGGGAAGGGATGCCATTCAGAGACTGGCTTGAGAAGTGGGCCCATAGAAGCCTCATGAAGTTCAACAAGGTCAAGTGCAAGGTCCTGCACCTGGGTCAGGACAATTCCCAGCATCAATACAGACTGGAGGACAAAGGAATTGAGAGTGGAGAATGACTTGAGGATACTAGTGGATGAAAAATTGGAGATGAGCTGGCAGTGTGTGATGGTAGCCCAGAAAGCCAACCATATCCTGGGCTGCATAAAAAGTGGCCAGAGGGCTGGAACACCTCTCCTGTGACAAAAGGCTGAGAGTTGGGGTTTTTCAGCCTCAAGAAGAGAAGGCTCCAGGGAGATCTTAATGCAACCTTTCAGTATATAAAGGGGGCTTTTAGAAAAGATGGAGAGAGACTTTTAATGAAGTGACAGCACAAGGGCCAGTGGTTTTAAACTGAAAGAGGGTAGGTTTTAGGTTCGACATAAGCAAGAATTTTTTTTATGTTGAGGGTAGTGAGACACAGTAACACGCCCAGAGAAGTTGTGGATGTACCATCATTGGAAGTGTTCAAGGTCAGGTTGGATGGGGTTTTGAGCAACCTGGTCTAGTGAAAGGTGTCCCTGCCTACGTCATGGAGGTTGAACTAGGTGATCTTCAAATGTCCTTTCCATCTCAAACCACCCTATGATTCTGTGATTGAGGAAATCAGGGTGAGAACTCATACACTCCAGCTTATAAGGCCTGTGTGAAAAATGGAAGGCAATTTCTGGGTCATTACAAGTGGGAGATTATTTATTTATTTTTGCTGCCGTGGCTGTTTGGGCAGCCAGTAACACTGAAGCTTGAAAGGTCCCAAAATAGAAGAGTGGGTTGTATAATTGTGGGATTTTTAAAAATTTTTTTCCTGCTATCATCTAAACATCAAGACAGCCAGAGAAAGAAATGGATTGTGGAATGAACAGCTTTATACATTGGTGACAGAGTGATAAGAAACGTTTTTTCCCACAGATTCATGTAGTTACTGAGGCTTTTCTTGTCTCTAAGGTGTGGATTTTGGCAGGAGAGGAACAGTTTTGATAATAATCTTTAAATCTCAGTCTGAGGAAGTTTGAAATATTTCTCCTCAATACTTCCTATTTGGTTATGTGTCAGTGAACTTATGTCACATCAGAGGAGAATGGTAGTAAAGGAAGGGGGGATGGTGTTTGATAGCTATGTACCACCATAAAAATGGACTGGAGTTGAGCAAAGAAAAAGGTAAGCTAACTTCATGCTGATTTCTGGCTTGGATTCTGAATATAAGAAGAGAAAGTCAGTTTTAGCAGCAAGGAAAAATAGTTTTCCAAAGAGTTGTCTGGCAGACAGGAGGAGAGGCAGTAGTGAGGGGCTTGGCAGAGGCATAAGCAGTAGTTAGACCCCTAGAGAGGCAGCAGGAGACTGAGCACTCTCTGGCATTTGTGCCTTTGAAAGTGATGCTTTTGTTGAAGGTTTGCAAGTTCTCTTCTGGTCATTCCACAAAGGAGCTGTTTAAAATAGTATTACTTGCCAGTGTGTGAAAGGAAAACATTGGTGCAGGCAAATTTAGATGTTGTGCATCATATTCTCAGTGGGCATACACTGGTTTATAGCAAATGGGATTCTGACCTTGTTTAAAAACAGCTATTATTTTCTGTCTGCGATATTGATTTCTGTGACAGTTGTCAGTGCATCTCTGTAAGTATGAAAAATATAATTGTAACTTCATTAATTATTAGGCAAAATTTATAAGTCCAGAGTGCAGTGGTAATAAAGAAAACCTGCTGATGTCTACCCACTATCCATTCTCATCTTCAAACGGTGAAGTAATCGCATAAATGTTTGTGGTAAACACCTGCCTGATTCCAGTACAAGGAAATGTGTTTTGGAATAGCAGCGAGTCAGTAACGTGGTGTAAGCGGCGTGTGTATTATGTTGTCTACATTCCAGAAGAGACGCTGTCACCTCTTCCACCCACCCTCTGCATGTGGAGTATCTTTTCAAAGCAATCTGTGCATTTAAATCAAAGGCCTAATTCAGTAGTTTTATTGTTCTAAGAAGTAATACTGAAGGAAGCATTTTCAATTGGGAGCATTTGAGGGACTATTACAACTTTGTTAAACATACCATCCGTACACGAGTGACAGCCATTTCCAGTGACTCAGAGCATCATTAATCCAGAATGTTTAGAGCTATTAGAAGGGATAGCAAAGCTCAGAGAGGTCACTCTCCCATATTTCTACCTAGATCAGAAGGCCAGTGGAGCTGGGGAAGTGAGGCAAGGATGGGTCTTTGACAGAAGAAGAATGTCTGTTGCCTTGAGTCACGGCAATATATATTATTTAGAAGCTGGAGGTATCAGAAATTGCCAGCAATATGACTGAAGGCCAGAATATAGCTTGCAGCCTGTGAAATAAAGAAAACAAAATTGTCCAAAAGATATGGTTTAATAAATTGAGTTATCAATTTAGTGATGCTGTAATTTATTGACAGCTCTTAGTAATGTCTCCAGTTACTCTGGTGAATGGGAAAAGAAGAGGGAGGACATTACTGTCATATTCCTCCCATGAGAGTGAACAGAGGTGATGGAGGTTTTTTGGCAACTGCAAGCTCTAATGGGAGTGAGCTGTAGAGTTAGTGGAAAAAAATCCACCTTAAGTTAAATCTGCACTACTCTTTAATGAAATGTGACCAGCTTTTGGAAGGAAAGGATGGATTTTGGCCCTGAACACTAAATATGATTTGTATTTGTTTTTTTTTTTCCTGGATGTTCACACTGATTCAGCATTGAGTATATATAGATTTTTTTTTTTTTTTTTTTAATTTCAACAAATCCACTCCTTCGCTATTAAAGAGGAGCAGCTTTTACACTAAGCCAGAAATCTGGAGGGTATTTTGAGATCCACCTACATCTTGTGAGATAGTCTTTACTACTCTAAATTAGATTCCCTAAACACCAGATTATGAGAATGAGTAGAACATATGGATTGGCCAAAGGTATCCAAAGTAGGAGCCTTTTTCTTTCTGCGTGCTGCAGCTCAGCTCAGCCTGACGTGTGACAGGCGCTTTTAGTGGCTTGTTCGTTCAGGAAGGAGAGGAGAGCTGTGAAGATAGGCCAGAAGCTTTCCCTCTGCTAAGAGCTCTGCTGGCTGCATAACATGGTTTCATAAAAAGCCATAGGGAAGCTGTGAGATGCTGATGTTTTCAAGGTAGGGCTGAGGCCCTGCTTTTAAGTTTTGGATCATGACATTTTTCTACTTAGACCTATATAGGTCTTGTACTTGCCTGTAGGCAAGCTTTGGCAAAACCACAAAATGCCAGTGAGTTATTTTCTTCTTTGTTTCAAACGTGATTATCAAACAACCCTTTAAATCATTGTTTGAAAACAAAACGAAACAAAAATCTGTGATGTTTAGGTTTGAACCCAGGTTTCAGGTCTTTATTAGCTACTGTTGGAATCTCATAGACTGCACATGCACATCTTTAGCCCAAATGAGTTTTATATGGTTGAAAAGTACAAGCGAACCTGGCAATACACAGAGGATTTTGGTAGCAGAATCAGTAGTGGAAAGTTTTGCCTGTTACTCTGATTTCAGATCATCAGTCTGCTACAGAGTCTGCCTTGGTCTGGAGTCCCCCCAGGATCAGCTGATCGTAGAAAATGCCTTGAACACACAGGTTGTCGTTACCGTCTCTCCAATGGGAGTGGCTGATACTCTGACCCTTCTTGTTCCATTTCAGGACAAATTCAAACACATACGGAAGGGGGTTCAAACGTGCTTTTTTTCCTTTGAGTTTGCTACTCTTTTTTTCTTTGAGTTTGACTTCACACTAAGGTAGAGAGGCACTTGTATGCTTAGCTGCAATGAGGGAAGCTCCGTTACATGAAGCTGTTCCCTGTTGTGCTGCTTCCCACTACTCTGTTTCCAAAGAGGCTGTAAGCAGGAGCGTACAGGAAGAGCCAAAGGTTCTCCAGAAGAGATGTCTCTCAACAGCTTATGGCTCTGAGAAAGCTTCAGAGATGCAGGGTAAGGAATGGCAATTTAAGCTGTATGGATGAACGTTTGTCTTGGTAGGATGTGGCAAGAATCATCTGAGCTGTAAGCTCATCTCATTTACACACAGTATAGTTCCTGGTTTGGAGGAGAAAGGGAAATGCTATTTTAATAGAGATTAAAGAATAATAAACAGTGCACTTTCCACAGTATGTTCAGATCCTTAGAAGTGTTAAAGATTGAGAACTAACATACTTTTTAGTTTTCAATTTGTAGCTGTTTGCTCAGCTATGCAAAGAATCCTCGTAAATAAATTAATCCAAACACCTGCAACTCTTTTTGTATTTAAAAAACCCCCACACATATCACTTTTTGTATTGCTCATCCAAGCTTACAATGGCAGGTTAGCTCTGCTGGCACACCGAAGAAAGTTTCTGCGGAGTAATATTGCTTCCAGTGTTACCCAGGTCCCTCGGCCAAACTTATCATTAGCAACTTTGGCAACACCCGTAGGCAAAGAGATGATCTGATAATGAACAGCCGTCATCCTATCTGCATAGACAGCTATTGGACATAGGCTGCTAAGAGATCATCTGTCAAACTCTTTGAAAGTATGAATGCCTAGCTGCACATGTTTTAAACTCTTTCCTTTTGAACAGCTCAGCCTACAATAATCAGTCAAGAACAGCTTCAATGAGAATGTGCTGGAAGTTCTTTGAGGGAGAGAGTTTTGCTCTGACACACACATTTTACATCACTGCTCTTCCCTGTGTGTGCTCAGGTCTCTCTAGATTCATTTCTACAATATTTCTTTCACTCAAATGATATATCTTTGATTATGTAGGCCTGCAATTCTTTGTTAAAATCCTGTGGCATGGTTTCAACCTTTTGAGACTGTTGTGTTTCTGTCTTTGGGTACACAAATATGTGTTGAACGATACTGACTTAGCAGAGTCCATCTGATGTAGTAGCTTTATGAAGATGCAATCCTATCTGAGGAAAACAAAAATAATAGCTACTCCTAATCTAAAATATATCTGAAAGAAACAGTATGTGTGAACTGACTAAAATGGGCATATAAGAGGCCCTCAGGCAACGAGAATTTAGTTTTCATACTGATTTCTTACTAATATTGTGTGACTCCAAGTGTATCTCCTTAGGAGATAAAACTCCTCGATTCCCTATGGATTCCCTGAAAGCAAAAGATAGTTAATACCACATGAAAAAACCATTCAGTGTTTGTAGGCCTAAGTATCACCAAAGCATTTTAACTACTTATATGACAAAAATAAAATGGCCAATATTCAGATATATTCCTATAGTTGGTCCTCTTTTTCTCTTTGCCTTTCTGCATTTTGTTGAAATCCCGACCCTTTCGTTTTGAGAAGCATGGGAAAGATAGAAAGTTTAAATGTGTACCTGGCCCAAAACCCACATTTCAGGTAATACAGGGAGATGTCATGCCATGACAAAAACTCTAAATAATCAAACTAAATAAGCAAAGGCTTAAATATTTAGGGTCAAGTGTCCCATATTCAGGCATCAAATTCATGTCTTTGATGTTGCATGAAGCTAATGTAACCTTATTTTTCTAAGGTCATCAAGACCGTCCCTTTAGTGGTTCCTTTACTAAATCATTCCATGAAATCCTAACTTGTTTTGCACCTGCTGATAGGCACTGAAATGAGACAGTTCAGCCAAAATGAATGATCACTAAAAATGGGTATTTTACCAAACACCAACAGTGGCTGACTCTATGGCTAGCTTGGAGTCATGGCTAGCTACACCACATGACCCACAGCTCCCAGTCCAGACTGGGGACTGTCCTGAGCCCTCTCTACACTGCTTCTGACTGGCAGGTCTGAGGTCCTTCCCGGCAGTCAGCAGAGTGAGGAGGGACAGTGTGTGGGCAGGGTGAGGACACAGGTCTGGGCTGGGGAGCATGGAAGTGTTTTCCTGTCCATTTTAAGACTCAGTCTGTAAATAGGTCCTTGGAGTGTTTGGCAAAGTTTTTTGAGTTAAGCTCAGGAAATGTTAAAACATCCACTGCTGACTCAGATTTGAGTTTTGATGACGAGATTTGTAGAGGTTTTTAGCTGTGTAATTTTATTAAAACCAATGAGAACCAGCCCTCTAAATATTAGTCAGATAGCAGTTGTGAAATAGACATTTATTATGGTTTCTGTACTCTAACAACATTTTGCTGTGCTTTTGCTCCTGTATTATTTTTTCCCATTTTGTTTTCTGAAGAGAAAATTAAAGAAAAAAACCCCAAACAACCAAAACCAAGTAACACAATCATCAATTACTGTAATAGCCACTAGAGGTCTACTGATATCAAAATTCTGCCAACATCAATTATTTCTGCGAGTATTAAAAATGTTTCATCCAGAAGAAGGTGCTTCCTAGTAAACATTAATTCTTTGCTTTGTGAGGTGTATCCTTTTTAGTTCTCTGTATTTTTAACCTCTTAGTTGTTTGGTTTTTAATTATCATTTAACTGAAGTAGGGAAGAGTTGCAATGTAAAACAACTGAAGAGAAAAGTGACTTAAGAGATTGCCAACTGTATTCACCAAGTATATTATAATGTAATTCACTGGATAGAATGTATTTCTTAGTGGTTAACCTTGCAGCAAACAATGTTTTAATGAAGTTGTTCTACAATTAATGGCTTCTTATGGCATTATTGAATTCCACCTGCCTTTGAGGGTTATTTTTATTTCTCAAAAAAACCCCCAAACCCATTCTTCAAACCCTCTTTTAAATGACCCTAATATGATGATTTTTAAATTTCTAACAAGTGGGAATTAGGTTACTGTGTTTCCTGTAGGCCTAGCTATACATCACAAGAGCAGGAATGTATTTGTTGGGACAAAAGTGGGGATGTTCCATTAATGACTTTTTTCCCAGGGACTTCTCTGCAGTCAGGTGACAAATACTGTTTCTTGGTCAAAACAGTCACACAACAAACCAACTAAAGAAAATGTGTAAATCACAGTTGCCCCATGGTTCATGAGTTTCTGGGGAATTGGACTGGGGCATGAGAAGATCCATCTGAGACCTGGCTGATGGTTAGGGTTAAACGTGGCTTTAATCCGTTTCTGCTCAGCAAAATGATTTTAGATCTTTCTCGTGGCCTAGCAAGTCACAAAACAGGAGCCTGTAAGTCTCGTAAGAAGCATCAGACTCCTCAGATTTCATCTCACGGTGCTTCCTATTTGGTGTCTGACAAGTGGGGATACTTTTTTTTAAAAATCTTTTTTTGAAAGAAGGCGGTGTCCCGGGTAGTGTTGCTGAAATCAGCTCATATGCTAAGGATACAAACAAGGCCCTGGTCAGCACACTTGCAAAACTTTCCTGATGCATACTTAGCTGAATTGGGTGCTTTTTTTAACTGGCATGAATCTCAGTGGAAGTACTGGTTGTGTACTGCCTACTGTCTTGAGTCTTGTAGTGAAATTTTGTCTGTGTAGATTGTATTTTGACTGCTGTACTCCCTCAGCTCTTAGCCTAGCTCTAGCTTGTGTATAGTTTCCTCCACTCGCTGAAGGATGAGGGCTGTGATAGTGTGATGACTTCAATTAGTTGTATGTGTGAAGTCAGTAGCTGATGGCTGGCAGCTAAAGAAAAGCAAAAATCTATAAAGTCTATCTCTTTTTCAGGCTGTTTATTATAACAGAAAAAAAAAAATGATAGCCACATCTGTCAACCTTAATATTTATGAAGGTATCCAGCTATGCCTCTTACTAGTCAGAGTGCTCAGTATGATTATACATCTTTAATAAGAGGGGAAATCATTAATGTGACAGCAGAACAGCTTAGGGTAAATCATTATACTAAGGGGTTCAGTAAACCCATGTATAAATGGCCATTGTGTACATAAGTTACGCCCAAGATAGTTCTCACTTATTGCCCTTTATGGAAATGTTTCATTTTTCTCCTTTTCTACTTTAAAGAGAAAATGCCACGTGAAGAGGGCAGTGCTCTCCTTAAGAAAGACATGTGAAATTAGTGCTTTTAAGAATATTCTTGATTTCTTCATTGTATATTTGGAGAATCATTTAGGTCCTTTGTGAAAAAGGCAAAAGAGCAGATTCAGCCTAAGCAGTGCTGAGAGGTGCAGTCACATCTCCCTGCACCGGTCTGGATCCAGAATCCCACCAGGGATTCTCTTCCAGGGAGAGCAAGTGGTGAAACTGCTCTGCCCTCCCTGGGGTTTCAGGGGAAGGGCAGCTTTAAGTTGCTGTCAGGACTCCAAAGAAGTCTGGCCAGTGGATAGGGCAAAACAGATACAGCCAGAGTAGCTGGGAAAAGTGAGGACACGTTGCATTCTCCAGCTTTTTGTCTATCCTATTCGTTAGAGGCCATTCACCACCTCATGTCTCGGCTCCTGAATGAAGAATTATTTTATCTGTTTTCATCTGTGTTGAGAGGCTTGGTTGAAAAAAGCTATTGATGATGATGTTGATGATTATTATAGTTACCATAATCATATCTCAATATTCCCAATAAATTGTTCTGGTGCTAGGTCCCCCATACAGACTTTGTGATGACTGTAGGTTTTGTACAACTCTGAGTTATTCTTAAAGTCACGGGCAGCATGCAAAGTACTGGGACTGTTTGGCTTTACTCTTGAGCATCCCATACTTGAGAGGAATGACTGCTGAAAATTATTTGTATGAGGGACAGAGAAGATGTAAGATATATCATGAGTGTGGGCTATTATGTTTTTCACATTTAAGTAAAAGCAGATGTAAGTGATGTGAGGCTAATGGGGCATTACTTACAGAGTTTCAGTGTAGCAAAACTAATGGAAACATTTTTCTTTTTAGCTCTAAAATATAGTGTTTAAATGGAATTATATGCAGAAGGGGTGGAGCCAGCATGGCATTTTTTCCAGATGTTTGAATTCCTAGTTAGCCTTGCTCAGAACTTGTCGATTCACCTCTTCAATGATTTTTTCCCTGTATCTATGTCAGCAGTATGTGAACACCTTCACAGCTGCTTTTTTTGTTTGTTTGTTTCTGCGAGTAGTAGGTTTGAGGAAAAAAAGGAATATCTAAACTAGGAAAAAGCACATTATTTCCTTTCTCCTTTGGGCATAATATGGCAAATTTCCATCCTCTGCCTTCCTTTCCCTGTGAGGAGAGGATGAGAAGTCAAATGACAGTTTATTAGCACTCACTATGCTCACCACTGTCTCAGGCTGGGACCACAGCCAGAAACACGATTCCAACATTAGGAGTAAATGAGAGGAGTATTGTTCACTGCAAGATTCCCAACCCTTTCTCAAGCTTGCAGATATAGCCAACAGATTTGACTGAGTTCACAATAAAAGCATCCTTAGGACCATAAAAGCTTTTTTTTTTCACTTTTTGTTTCATTTCTCAGAAAACGTGGTTGATTTTTAGAAGACCTGTAAGCAGAAATGCTTATTCAAGCAAGACCTTGAGAAACACCTAAATGAAATGCAAAAATCTGGTTTGCTAAACAAAATGCAGATTTCTGGATATATCTATATGTATATATGTACAATTTCTCTAATCATTTCAAGAATTTGAGGCTTCTAATTTGGAGCACTTGGTATCATGTAAGTAAAACTTATGGATAAATAACTCAAATTTCTGGAATTCTTTTCACTTTATGTGTGAGATTGGAAACCTCAGCAACTTCAAGTATTTAGATGCTGTGTTCATATTAAATGCATTAATTAAATAGCAGAGACTCAGTGAACTAGATATGGCTAATATGCTGGAGAAAGCCATCTAGGATGCTGGTTTTATTAAGTGGATTGACATGCTGTGTATTTTACTTAAGGTTAGGGTATCTATAAATAGAATGGCCTCAGGCCTGTGGCTTAGACAGGACCTGGATTTGTGTGCTGCAAGCTGGGTGAAAGAAAGCCTTGGAAAGGGTTTCCCTCTAGTATTGAGTCATACACATATAAATATGTGTAGGGAAAAGATGGCTTTTATCTGTATTATATAGTCAGTGGCTGGAATGTTAATATCCCTGTATCTGAAGCCTTTCTTTCCTGTGACAGCGTAACGAGACACTGACAGTGGCTGTCTGCTTGTCCTGAGCGAATGTCCTGCATTATGTTGTTTGTATTGTACTGAAGGATGCTGAAGTAAGGTTGTCTGACTGCTGTCCCCTTGGGAAGCTCAGGAAGAGATGTACTGAATCGCCCATGAGGCTATTCTAAGAAACAGTTTTCTACCTAAATAAATCCTGTCTCCTGGGAATCTTCTAGGATATTAACCACTGAATGACTGCCTGTATCTTTTCATATTGTGGAACTGGAACTAAAACATCTATAATATGGAGGCACAGTTAAGATGCATCCCCTTTTTGATGCTTTATCATTTGCTGACTGAACAGCATTGCCTTCCTACCTGTTTCTGTGTGTAAATTCATTTGTATACATTTTACACTGTTTGGGACTAAGCTTTCTTAGTGACTTTTGTTGTCCTTATTTACAACACAGAAGCGGAGGTCACCTGTGATGCATTCTCTGGTATTTCTTAGAGGTGTGTGCTAACCAAGGGAGAGAAGTGTTTAAGAAATACTGCTGTATTCCAGGGGGCGGATTTCTTAGCTGGAAATATGTATGTGTCTCCTAAAAATCTGTAGTGCGAGTGCAGACCATCAGACTCACACAGCTTATATGTTCTTCTGTAGAAGAATCTTCATAGAAACCGCTTGTGTTTGATAGGTTTATATGGAAGAGTAGCAGATCTGAACTTCTCATTCTACAGCTCCTGAGTCTTTTATACATAAATTCATCTCATCTTTGTGCACTTATGAAAAATGTTAGCTAAAGATCTTTGCTGCTTCTTCAAACACAAATTAATTATGTTACTACATTCTGTGTCCTTCCTTGAACTTCATTGCATTATCGCACCTTGAAAACTGACGTATAAAATACTAACACAAGGTGTTCTAGGCTTAGAGAAGAGACAGTGAAGAAAGACTAGAGTAGAAAATAATGTGGAATGAAGAGACATTAAATAATCTCTTGAACTCTTCACTATGGGGAAAAAAAAAGATACCCGAGGGAGGGGTGTGACAGGTGTATACAGATGTGAGAAGCATACAGTGGTAAACACAGTTATTCTACACTGTTTCTTATACTGTAGAAAATCAGGACATTTAATAAAATGATTTGCAGTGATATCATAAGAATCAAAAGACATTTTTGCACACAGGACATTCTTGAATTGTGGTATTATTGTCACAGAATGTTGCCAAATCTGAAAAAATGAACAGTTCGAAAGTGGAGCGAACATAGTCCTGAAGCATAGATCATCCGATGGCTATTCAATACAGTGTTTAAAATCTTTACTCAGAGAAGATCATAAAGTATTGATTGCTGGAAGCTGCAAGGATGTATTAGGAGAAGGATCATTATCTTTTTCTTTTTGTAAGGTCTTTTGCTCAGCATCTGCTTAGAATTGGGATACTTGACAAGATGAATCTTTGCTTCACCCACTGTGATTATTTGTCTTGGTTTTAGATTTCCAGGCATCACATCTATATGTCAGATACTTGATGGTATACACTTCACAGTACCAAGCAAGCAAAGTCCTGCAGATAAAGGCAGTGAGGGGATTCCCTTCACCTAACAGAGCATCAGAGAGAGCAGCACAGCATCAGAGAGACAATCTGTAGCAAAGCAGGAGGAAAAGGCAGGGTTCAGCTACATGCCTGCTGTTTGATTTTCAAGCTATATTGTGCTAATTGCTGTCATGAAACACCATAACGACTGACTGTAACCAGAATCTCTCTTACCTCCCCCAATTGCCTAATATAATTTTTGATGTCAGGTGAAGTAGAATTCTCCACTGAAAAGTATCTGATTGCTTTGTAGAAACATGAAACGTGCTCAGTTCTACCATCCTGAGGCCTTTTAGAGTTTGTTACTGCTGACAATTAGCTACTGGCTTTATTTATTTATTTTTTTTAATGGGGCATATATTATTAGATGCACCAGTGATTGCAGAAAGAAACAATCAGGTTGAAGAAAAATGAAGTACCTCTGAAAAAATTAACCTTTTCGGAGTGGTGGAAGAAAATGTCCAGGCAGCAAAAATAACACTATGGAAGCAACCAGTGTGCAAGCCCTTCTCTGGTCATGAGAGAGGGGGATGCAGAACTGGGATTCACTGGGTTTGCATTGGGTTTTTTTTCTCTTAGTTACCTTTGCCCTAGTCAAGTTGCTTCATTGCTCTTTGTCTTGTTTCCTGGCTGGAGATTGGAGGTGATATTATTGCTTTAAATCCATCTGTTTTCTGTTTTGCTTGATTAAGCAGTAAGCTTTCAGGCCAGGGAGCTTATTGCTACATATGGGTGCAATGCCTGGTGTAATGGTGACCTGTTACAAGCCAGAGCATGTAAGTGCTAGTACACTTACATGTGTACATACATGAAGCAGAAATACTTAAAAAACAACTAACCAAAAGAAAAACTGCTTGAGGACAAAGAATAGGAAAGTCTTTGACTCTTCACTTCTGCCCTTTTTACTCTTTACTTCCCCTGTTGTACTCTGCTGACACTCTTGCACTTTCTTTCCCTTAACTCTTCTTAGATCATAGAGTCACAGAATCGTACAGGTTGGAAAAGACTTTTAGGATCATCATGTCCAACCATGATAGTGAGAAGAATCCTTCTGAAACTGAAGCCTTACTCTGATGGTGGTTTTTGTAAGAAAAAGTAAACTGTGAGGGAATCACTGCCTGACTTGCACGTGCCTGTCTCCACCAAACATGCACTTGGGTGCTTAGATGTCTTTGTGCTGCAGCTGGAGCCACCAGCCCAGCTGGTCGTGCCACCCTCATCTCCCTCTTCTGTGCAAAGAGTGACACACTCATACATGCCTTGGAGGCAGAGCTCAGTGGGGACGCAGGTGTTACAGGCAGCCCTGCAAGACATGCCTACTGGCAATGTCAAACCAGTGTACCAGCTTTGCAAAAACAAACCAGAAGCACACATCCGTCCTTCTCACTGGGGAACCAGTACCCCAGGACTCTGTCTCTAGAGAGTGATTCTCTCTGTATCCAGGACATTTGTGATTTGGTGTCGGGAAATGTGAATAAAATTTTAAAAATAAAAGAAAAGGGCCTTTGTGCTTTTGGTGAAAATACTTAAGCCTGAGATGTAGGGGGAAAATGTTACCATTCTCATTTTTATTTATTCAAATCCTTTATATAATCTGAGCGTTGGTGGGGAACAGGCTTCCTGAGTCGTGTTTACTAGTGGGAGTTCCAGAACTGATGCGTAGGTGGGAACTAACAATAATACCCCACACATCTCACTGCCGCACTGCATGGATGGGGCTAGGCTGGTACTGAGACTACCCAGCAATGTTGTTGACCTCACCAGTTCTGCCTTGCACAGGGGATGCTAGACTTGTTAGCTTTTCTGTTTTAGAGGCACCAGCCATGTGATTGGAAAGGAAGTGGCACTTGAATTCCTCAACATCTGCCTACCCCTCCATCATGCATATAGTGTAACTGTATATTTTTAACTTCTTAAGTTGCAAGGTCTCAGTACCATGCAAGTCATCCGTTGGAGACAGATGCATTATGCAGGACCCACATGTGCTCTTGTGCATGACTGGAATTCCAGCCCCTACACTATGGCCATACACTTCTCACTGAAATTGGATTTGCACCACAGGACCCCCAAATGGTTTTGTCACCACTTAGTTAGGCTTTGAGCAATTCTTTTGTTGTTGTTTCTCCAAACGTCCTAGTGCAGTTTGTAAATCTCAGCCCAGCCATCCTTTATAGTGAGTGTCAATTCATCGTCCCCCTCTATCCAAAGCACTTGGACCTTGCTGCAAACCTTTGTGACATCAGTGAGCAGTGGACTAGATCTTCAGTAAGCAAGGTTAATCGAGGTATTTGGAGGTCAAATACACAGAATTTATGTTGTCATGACTAGAGCATACAATTAAGAGCATGTCTTGGCCTTTTCATGATGAGCAAACTATTGCCAGTGAAAGCATTGATGTTGCATATCTAAAGATTACTGAAATCACTGCAGTAATTCCCACAGATTTAAATAGATTTTGCCACAGGACTTCTCCTTATTATAAAAGTTGTCCTTAATCTGGTAGGATACTGGAGACCGGTTGTGCACCAGCATTGCGAAGAAGCAATAGGGAAAGTTTTCACTTCAGCTGAGACTTAAAAGCTATTTAATTTTTTTAATTGGTGTCTTAGGGTAGGCAGTCCACAGAAGTTCATTCAGGTAGTGCTATTTCCCCCTTTTGTGCAATATATTGGAGTTCAGTGTTCACAAATTCACTGATGAAATGTTAGTTTTTCTCAAAGCAGGAGAGTGAAGAAGGTATCAATCCCTGTCTTGGTATGATAGTTTTTTTCTGCTACTTTGCTATATACATGGAGAGTGCTTTGCTCTGAGCATTAGAATACCCTGCAGATGCGATATCCCTTTCCCCCACTTTCCTCCTCTCCAGTGAATACTCTTAGATCATTTTTATGGTGCCATCACTGTTCTGTTCCTATTAGATGTTCCTCAACTTTAACGTCTATCTGTGACAGTTAGGTAGCAGATGGAGTAAGCACATAGGTAAAACTCTCATGTCTCAACTTTCGTTTATTTGTTATTTATGTTTCTTATCTGCAATGCATAAATCATTTACTGCAGGGTAGGTGTCCTTGGAATATTTTCTTCATTTAATTCTTTGAATCTAATGCCAGATGAGTTATTGAATCAGTCAACTGCCATCTCTTCTGGTGAGAATGTGAGATAACAATTTAAATGACAGTTTCATAATTCCTCTCTGGAAATTGAGTTTAGCTGTCGCTCCTGCCTGGGCCAAAGAATTATTCTTTATATACCTGATGAAACTTAACAGAGCTTCGGAAATAGGTGAAAACAGCAAGAGGAAGTAAAGTTTTCTTCATACTCTTCCTCATGTCCTCTTGATATGCTATTGCTTCAGCATCTCATACAAGTCTTCTGGAGATGCACCTCATAGCAAAGCAAAGAACTGATGCAGGTATCGGGGTACAGATCAGCTGTGCTTAAAAGGTCTTAGATCTACCTGTCTAACTGGGTGTTCGAAAAGGATCTGTTTTTACAGTTTGCACTTTCTTTAGCCATGCCTTATTCTCTTCCCCAGTTTTCATTCTAGCAGCCAAGGGTTAATATGAGTAAACTTCTTACAAATATACTGACTTAAACTGAACTGGAATGAAAACTTTGATTATTCAGCTCTTTTCCCATATTGTCTGTTCCTTGATTATGATGCCTTTCAAGCCAGAGCTGGCTAACGTGGCTTTCCTGCCTCTGTTTATAGTTATATAAAGAAAAAGAACATAAACTGCTTCACTTTTGATGTTGGTACTCTTGGTCTTATGGCAAATACTCATCCTTAGATTTTAAAAGAGAATAGCTGGGGTGCCTTTTTTGTCACTTTGCTGGGCCATTAACATGGTATCACTTTTCTTGTTCCCTCATCTTGATTTCTCTGTGTGTCTGTTATAAATGGCAGCTCCTGGAGAAACATCATCAGCCAACATGGTTTATGTAAACTCTGTTATTTACTGTGATTTTTAAGGTAGAAATTATTTTAAATAGTTTCTCCTGCTCCGAATTCATCAAGCTATTCAGGGAGCATTAAATAAATCTTCCTGCCTGGCATGGTTGTGGAACGGGCATTTTTGGTCTTTCAAAGCTATTTGTACACAGACCTTTCGGTCATCTCAGTGTGTGTTTTTGCATCCTATCTCCAGCTTTTTTTAATATTGGTATCTTTCTCCTCAGTAATTACTTAAATTGATATATATGGGAAAGAAAGCTATAAAATTCTAAAAAGACCAAATATTATAGCAGGGAAAAATCATACTGCCTGCTACATTGAAAACAGACCTGAACACATTCAAACACAGAAATGCACAGTAGGTCATCCAGAGTACTGTAGTGATATGATTTGGAGTAATAGGAAGGAAATTTGATGCAGCTTCTAAAATTAATTTCATTTGAAACTATGAGCACTATAAAAAGCATTTATCATATGGATAATATCTATTGCAACGGCATTATGCTGTGGGGTTTGGGTGGGATTTTTTTGAGGTAATAGAAAAGAAGACATGTTCCAGTGGAGTTATTTCTGCTTCTGAATAGGAAATAAACAGGTGGGAGATACGTACAGAAGAGGGAGACAGGAGAAGTAAGCCCTAGTGCATTTACTGGTAATCCTTAAAATTGATTGATGTCCCATGATGCCATAAATATCAGTAAAGAAGCAGAAATTAATTCCTTAAAGCTAATTTAGATCAGGTTTTCTTTTGCTAAATAACGGTAGTATTTGAATTCCTTCAATGCTTGAGCAATGAACACTTGGATTTCTTGGTCTTTTAAAATCAGCTGAGAAAGCCAGACTGAATAGTGTAGAACAGAAATGATGATTTCTGACCAAAATTATGAACACTGAAAGAATAAAGCAATATACACCGGTCATCTTTGTTGTTGTTGTTGTTGTTGTTTCGTTTTTGTCAGACAAGCCCAACCTGATGCTAGCCTTACCCATTTGGATAGATGATGCACAAAGACACAAGATTTTAGAGCAAAATTCACATGGAAGAGAAATCAATTAGCTTCTTTTACTGTGTTAAATGTGAATATTAGAAGTAACAGGTAAAGAATGAAATAAATCCTGAGAGTATACTTCAACTCTGTATAACAGGAACAGTACTGAGCTTAGAAAACAAGTTTGGAAATGAGCTGTGTTATCTCAGACCATGAATAGGTTTTACATTACTGAACATTTTCATTTGTCCAAATTTACCTGGTGCTAAACGCAACATTTTTTGTGATAGCACCCAGATCACATTTAATTTAAATATTTTAAGTTCTTCTGCCTTGAATTTCCTGTTTGAAAGTGTATAGTTTAATGCTATAGTTTCACACTCATATTTAGGTACATAAAAATGATCTGACCTTCAAAGCATCTTGCATTGAAATGGAAGATAGCAAATGTGAATCTTGCAATGTTGCAGCTGGTATCCAGGGAACTGCAAAAGAAAAATTCAGAGGTACTCAGTGATTACATTGGTAGAAACTGCCCTGAAGAACAGGATTTCTATGCAGGGGAGTAATAACATAATGTAAAAATACAATGTACTGAGGAAGAGTCAGGAATGCAAACCTGTTAAGAGTCAGAACTATTAATGTGCGAAAGAGTCACTGAGCTTGTGGCTGGTGTAGATACATCTGTATGCTGTTCAGAAAAGGGTCAGGGTCTGCAAGGTTGAGCTTTCACTCAGTTTAATTGTTAGCTCTCTCTGAGGTCTGTGCCAGGCCATTTCAGCTTGCTTGCTCCAGTGCAAAGCTGTTGTAAAGGAAGGTAGCCCTCAGCAATGGGTATGAAAACATAATCCATCTGGGTTTCCTAAAGGCTTTTAACAAGGCCCCTCCTGACGGCTCTATAGTATCTAAGTGGTTGAAAAATCAGAAATGGAGTATACGAATAAATAGTCGGTTCTCTCAGTGGAGAGAGGTCACCAGTGGAGTCTAAATGGATTTGCAGTAGGATTCTTATTGTTGAAAATATACATAAATAGTTCCAAAAAGGCCGGAGAGCAAGGTGACACATGTTGTTCACAGGACTAAGTTACGCAGGATCACAGAACAAATCCCGATTGGAAGGAGTTACAGAAGAATCTCACGGTATTGGGTGATAAAATGACATAAGAAATTCAGCTGTAAGTGTAAAGTAAAAACAATGGAGAAATGCAATCCTTAGTTTGTATACAGTCTACAAGGGGTGTGAATGGCTGTTACCTCCTTGGAATAAACTCTTGGGGGGTAGTAAATAGATCCCTGAAAATACCAGCTCAGAGCTCAGTAATGGTTTACAAGCAGACTGATAAGAATTTTTTGAAGTAGTACGAAAGATACAGGCTAAATGGGATTTGTCCATAGATGTTAGACCAGCTAGTGCAGTTGGAAAAAATGGTGTCATGGATTGTAAGTAGTGCTGAAGTAGTGCTAAAGATGTGAGTTTAACTGGATTTGTAAATAGATGTTAAATCAGCTAGTGCAGTTGGAATAAGTAGACAAGCTTGATGAGGTAGCAGATTGAAGGAGGACACTTCAGAGCTTAACATAGAGCTTTATATTGGATCCACTAGGAAAGAAATAGCAAAACAGAGACGGTAGTATCCCCTTTTTGACCACCATCAAAGACAGGATATTAGGCTAAGTGGACTTTCTCTGACCCAGTGCAGCAATTCTTATATTCCTGTCACATCCCTGTGTAAATTTTTGTACCTACAGAACCATTCTATCCTCCCTTTTCCAAAAAGAAGAAAATGTACAGGGAAAGGTGATAAGGAAGATCAAACAAACAAAATTGTCTCCATGAGAGAACAAACTACATTGACTTTGACTCTTTAACCCGGAAAACGGATGATTTAAGAGGACATAACTGACATTTGTAAAATCATGAGTGGCATGGAGAAGATTAAAGATAAATTATTGTTATCTTTCATAATACAAAATGTATGGGCCATCAGATGGAATTAACAGAGGTCGTGACCAGAATAAGTAAAAGAAGATGCTTTTTTTGTGCATCACAAAAAGATGTTGTAGATGCCAAATGCTTATTATGGGTTAAAAAAATAGAAAAATTAATGGAGGGAAAATCCTTGAAGAGCTTTAAAAGGCAAGAATGAGCCTTTAATTTACTTGTTGGCTTTTCACATTTTTCAGACGGAGGTCTGATCTTCATACACATGTCATATCCATGCAGTTCACATTCAGGCTCCTCCTGGGAACAAGTCGACCAAATGCCTCCAAGGACTTGGACATCACAGTGCAATGTCATTGTTGTGCTTATACAAGCACTGCTGTGGAGGACTGTGGTATGTCTGTCTCATCAGCTGGTTATGTGGGGGTTGCCATGCAGATGAGACTGGTGAAGTGTTTGCAGTGTGGATACAAGTCCTTTTCTGAGCAGCATGGCTACAAGTCAGTCTGCTCTCATTGGTTCAGAACCTTCTTCCTAGAGTGGTCCACAAAGCTGACAATGTAGCCAAGACCTGTAAGGTCAGGTTTAGGGAAAGTCTGACCTAAAGGTAGCTGGGTGGTGGGAGGGTAAGCCAGGTAAACATGCTCACAGTGTTCTCAGTCATGCCTCTAGCTGTCACCTGGTGTCAGGGCCGGGAGAGTCTGTTCTTGCCCTCTTACAGGAGAGTGGTTAGGGCTTACTGCTGGAAATAACATGTGTTTCAAAGTCATTGTTATTTTCTATGTAGCCCCTTTTTGAATAAGAAAGTCCATCAGACTCAAGTGTGGTGTAGTCTTTTACTGTTGGTGTCACTCACCAAAGACTGTGGTGCCACAAAGAAGCCCATGTAACTCAGAATCACAGAATAGCTGAATTTGGAGGGGACCTCTGCAGATTGCTCAGTCCAACCCTGTTGCCTGTGTAAGAAAATGATGAAATTCAGTTTTTAGTAGATGTATAAGTAACAGACATTTGAGTGTTTTCATCTTTGCCATGCCTCTCCGCTGCTCCCATCTGATAAACTAATCTTACAGATCTACAAAAAAAGAATGTCTTACTGAGAAGATCTGACCTTATCTTGCACTTATGATTTCAGCGTAGACATAATTTGGTTTAATGTTGTTTAATGTTGCCCATATCTCCCAAGGGCATAGTTTATACTTTCAGTGACTACTTCTACATTTGGCACTGCATTTCCAAAATGCAAAGCATTTGCTTATTTGCTTAAGAAGAAATTAGATTATGATTTTGAGAAGTACAGTCTGTTCTAGTATTTTTTTGACCATTAGAATAAAATCACAGTAATTTTTATAAGTTTACATATTAAAAAAATAATATCTCCTGAAATGTGTCATTACTTACAAAATCATTTGACTCAAAATTCCTGACCCTGATTCTGCTAATATCTAATGCCTATTTGTAATCCTTAAGTAAAGTCAGTGAATTGAGGGGAACCACAGGTAGAGAGGAAAACAGAGGTACCAGGAATAGGCCCTGCTCACCTATATGATCCAGTGGATAAAATTACATGAGGAAAATGCTTAATTATTTGACACATTTCCAAAAATAAGATAAGATTGTGTTCAAGCACAGCTTTGTTACTCCCTTAAAGTGCAAAAAGCAAAAATTTTCTTTTTTGTTTACATATTTAGGTGCATTCTGATTATAAGCTCGGCACCATTAGTTCCCTGCTTAGAATATGAAAACTGAGTGTGTGCTGTCAGAAGGTGGTGGTACAGCTTGCACTGGTGTAGGCTTCTTCTTGATTTATCACTGCACTGGGACTGAAGGTCACTCAGAGTTTCATATAAGCAATTCATCTGATGAAACCAAGATCTGGGTTACTGAGTTACATATATAAAAAGAGAAAGGAAAGGATAGGGAATTAGGGGTTTTAAAATCTCAAATCACAAGTTTGGTCCTGTAAAGTGCTGGGCACTGTTCCTCTATTTCAGCAAGACTTACATGTGCTTAAACCTTAGGTTCAGGGCTCAGCATTAGCACCGTTTAATCTCAAATGAAGTTCTTAAAAAGAAGATTGGTATTTCCTTTCATCCACATGTTTCAAAGGACTCTGTGAACAGCTCTGGACAGAACCTATATAATGAAAATGAGAATTCAGTGGTGATTTCAGTTAAGCATAGTAAAGAAAAAGACAGGATATCAAAACAGAAACCTTCACTTTCTCATGTCAGCTTTTCATGTTGCAACTGTAGATAGTTTTATTTTCCTGTCTTTTTTTTTCCTGTTTATTTTCAACATGAAATCCTCAGACTCCTCATTTGTGGCCAAAGCTGTGAATTCATGCAGAAACATAAGACAGGATGTGTCTTCTGAGCTCCCACGTCTTGTCTTTAAACCGTGGGTGTCCTGTTGAGTGGAAAAGTGGCTGTTGTGTATTCACCTCTCATCACCCTCCCGAGCAAGAAGGTAGACAAAAGGGCAAAATTCAGATTCCAACGTTGATAAAGGTAGTCTCTACCTTTGAAAAAGGTAGAGCAGACCTATGAGAGCAGGGGGAGCACCTTGTTTCTGCTAAGGACCTAGAGCTGGTTACACTACTGGAGCCTTAGAAGTGTGCTTCTTTGCTCCTGGTATGTTGCATGTATGTGTTGTTCCTTAGTTAGATTGCTTAAATCCATGTCATTGCTTTTCATTTTATCTTGTTCCTTGTTCTGGCAAGCTCCACCTGTGTTCACTACAACAGTTGCCTTTCCCTGAATATACCCAGGGATATACATATAGAGTAGGGATACCTGTGAGCGCTTGGATGTTCCACGAGATCTCTGAACTTTGAACATTTAAAGAGCTTCTGTTTCTCTAGATAAGCGTGAGAGGTGGTGTTCCTCCTGGGGGAATGTTTCAGGTATTTGTCTGAAATAAAACCAAAGAAGTTTCAGCTAGAAGTAGGAAGAATATAATCAGGGTTAATTTGAACCCATTGTAGTAACTGGATGCAACTTGCTTAGGGTGCTGGTAGGGGAATCCATTCCCTATCCAGCAACTGAAGGAACGTAGCACTTGTATTTTGTATTTAATTGACAGACTGAATTTTCAGAAACAAAAGATTCAGTATGATTAAATGGAAGTTCTGCACATGAGCACTAAGGAATGAATATTTGCATTCTAAGGGCAATGTTTACTGATTTCTACAGTGATGGTTTGTGAAACAAAAAAGAAACAGAACTTTGCTTTCATTAACCATAATAGTAGCTTAGCTATTTTCACAGCATTAATCTTGATATTAACTGTTCTTTTCACATTGTGAGGAGACAGCATATGACAGGAAAAATCTGTAACATCATTCAACATCTGATTATATGCCCTTTTTCCTCAAAACCAATTTGCATGCCTACAAATATCAGTATTTCCCAGTGGAATTGAAGGTGTAAAATATTGTCTCTCAAGCTGAAAATTATTTAGCCAATGATTTTTCACTATTTGGGAATTCTGGCTGGCTGATTTCAAAAGCAAACCCATATGTCACTTACAAGACTTTGGCATTTGTCCAGTTGCAGAACATGAGTGGAAAAGTGCAAAAAAAACCCCAAAACCCACAGAAAAACCTGACCCTAATTAGATGATAATAAATACAGGTGCTGTACTGTGGGGTGTAATTCATCTTCCTAGCAAGCTGTGGAATGAGTCAGAGCCAGCAGATTCAGATGGATACCGGTGTGTGTGTGTATATTCCTGACACATGTTAAGGTAAAATTGAAAGAGTTGTGTGACACTGAGATACTTTTCAAGGTTGCAGAAGTGTAATATTGCCCAGCCATGGAAATTAAATTGTATGCTTTTTGGTTGGTTGAGTTTTGTCTGGGGGGCTTCTTACTGTGCATAAAATTAATATAGCACCAAGAAAAAAAACCCAGTGATTTGATGGTGATTTGGAGATCCTGACCTGGGCTTCCCCATTCCCTATCCCCCCAGACTTACCAATTTTCTTACCCATTCCAGGCATCAAGATCCCTCCACAGGGAGGCACCTTCCATCTCCAACTAACTTATTCCCAGCCTTATGTGGTTGGCCAGGACTAAGTTAGTTGGGACTAACCTGCCAGCTGTCCTGTATAACTTGCTGTGCAGGGAAAGGTGCTATACATCTTCCAACTGTTTTACCTACCAATAGGAGTCCTGGCTAAATGCAGCCTCTGGGCTCTTTCTCTTTCATGTGTCAGAGACTGTCATGGAGATTCTTTTACAGTTTCCTGAGAGAGAAGTGGATTCAGACAGTGTAGATTTGATTTGTCTGTAGCTCTTTTAGTACTCAGATAGGTCAAGCGATTGCAGGCATTGAGGGGACTGGGATGTTTTGCCTGTCAGTGGGCTGTTGCGTGTGTAGCCACACACGTTAAGCCCTTGGAAGTGAAGGCACAAAGGAGGAAGGAATCTGTCTGTGTAAATGGGCAGTTAAAAACATGATTAGAGACTGGCCTTATATTCTCAGTTGCTGCCTCTTTAATGCAAAAGTGCACGGAGACATGGTTGTGTCTGAAATAACAGGAAAAGACACAGTCATGTTCCAGCCTACAGGAATTACCACCATAAAATGTTGTGTGGCTTTGTAAGGGAAATCAAAGCACAAAGAAAAAGACTTTGAATGAAAATTTGATTGAACAATTAAAAATGTGTAAATAATTGAAATGCAGGGACTATAAAAGCTTTCTGTTATTCTCACTGAGAAAAAATGTTTAAAGCATAGGATCCAGACATTATTCTGGGGCAGTAAGTAGCTGATATTTACAGTATGGATTACTCAATTTTCGTTTGCCTGATGAGCAGGGCTCCCAAAGCTTATTGTGGCTGTTTTGTCATTTGTATAAGACACGTGGCCTCTGTGATTTGCTTTTCTCAGTATCCCCTCCCCCATCAGTGGAAACCCTTGAGCTTCAAACACAGATGTTATACTGTGCTCTTTGTGTGCATGTATGTGCATGAGTGTAAAACCATTAAAGAGAGACCGTGTGGCTAATATGCTGGAAAACCAAAGCTGAAGTGTAGGACTCTGCTTGTGCCTTTAGTTCTTTTTTTTTTCTTTATTACAGTGAGATGTTAGCACGGGCAAGTGTAGGACTAATGTGTACGAACAAGTAGTGGTTTAAAAGCAGCCACGCTGCTTATAAAATCAGCAGTTTACCGTAAGCAGGAATGGCAGTTTCATTAAATAATGCTATGATCTCTCAACCATATTCTTAACTAGTAATCTCCCCATAGCAAAATACATAACTAATCAACCTCCTAGCCTGTCAGTAAACTTGCAGGGGAATTAAATCCTGGAGGAAGAAGCCTGTAGCCCCGGAGGAAGGCTGAGTGCATGTTTCACTGTCGTCTTTTCAGCTCATCTCAGTGGTCCCACTGCTAGAATGTGCTCTGTTGTCATGGCAACCCCATCTCCTGCTTCCTACAGGAAAGATTAGCTCGTAGTGTGCACTGGAGAGAATTTAGGGGAAGTCAAGCTAATCCCTGGGTGCACTGCAAGAGAAAGGTTGGACCTCGCCTGAGGGATGCTGTATCTGCAATGATAGAATTGGCCTGCCACAGACACTGGTATTTAAGTTGAAGAGCAGAATTCACAGTAAGTGTCAGATCCTCCAGAGAGGAATATTGAATGAGGTTTTCTAAGTCTTGGTGAAGACCATCCCATGCCAACAGTGGAATGACAGCAGGAGGCTGTGTGTGGAATACAAATATGTTTCACCCGTTCAGGTGGTATTTCAAATATAGATTCACAGCCTCAGTTCCCTGGAAACTAGGTGATAAAATTTTTAAACATCTTCATGAGATGCGCACCTAGAAACCTGAAGCATGTCTCATTTGGTGCATAAACCGAACAAGTGACGATGAGCATGCTTTCCAAATTGTGTATGCACTGTGCGGCGTGCTTAAGGATTCCTGTGTGCTGAAAAATAAGCGGGAAAGCCTGAGGAAACCGATCTGTGTGATGCAAACTCAACTGCAAAAGTGCTGAACTATCAAATTAAGCATGAAAATTTAAAACTCCTGATTTAACCTTGTTTTTTTTTCATCATATTAAAACCCAAACAGAGAAAACATGAGCTTTTTAAAGGTATAGTCATAATACAAGTTTTTTATTTGAGGAGAACTCATTTTAATGTAGCTAAATGAAGGTGGTGTGTGACATGATGCAGCATGTGGAATGTGTGTTTGTTTTCTTGCTGGTAAACAGAGGGTATTCTAGCTATTCGACTTCTGGTTATTTTAATGCGCTGGCTTTCTTTGATGTGATCCTATATTTCACTTTAATAGATGCCTATGACACCCAGCTTTAAACTAGACTGTTTGCAGTAAGATTTTAACTGTCTGCTTTTTATTACTGTCAGCTTTTCCTAAACTTATTTTTTTTCCAGCAGAGTTTATAGCTTCAACCTATGTATTTTTGCATTTTCAGTATGCATGCTTTTTCTGTCAAGTTTTTAATCAAAAATTAACTTTATTGTTATTTAGTGGTTATTTAAGATACAACACTATTCTCTAACTTAGATCTGTTATGCATATATGTGTTTTACATGTATAAAATATATGTGTGCTTGTGTGTTTCTGCAATACACGCATATACAGATGCAGACAAATGGGGTCTTTATTTTAATGAGGCCCATTAGTGATTCATGATAATATAACACCGAGGAAGTAAAAGACCTGTTTTGACCTTGAAGGACAGATATTTTTCTACTTGTCTGAGATGTTTATTGTTGCAAAAACCTAATAAACACACTCGGTGCACTTAAAGAAACAGCATATGTTGCATTTCTGTGTGTGTCTGTAGAGTAAAGAGGGAAAGCATCCTGACTGATAGGATGAAAGAGCACTGTGCTGCCATTCCAGAGATCTGGGTCCATGGAATAGGTAGTGAAGGGATGCTTGTCTTTTTCTCCTCCCTCCCAGGGCAGCTCAGAGATTGGTTAGTGTAAGAGTGGTCTTCCCTGAAAACTTCCTTTTTTTGGCCAGTTTACCAACTAGTAAGAGCACTGATAATCAAAGACAGTGTGTGTCTTCTTTGTAGTTAAAAAACTCAGTAACCAGTGTACATCTATTACATGGAGGACTATAGAAATAAACACAAAAGGTATGAAAGCTTTAAGCAATTATTTAGACTGACCCTTGAGTCTGTGACAGACATATGGGTGACAGGGAATCCACACAAGTGTCAAGCAAAGCGGTGAGCAGGGTTAAAGAAAATTTATCCCATAAATGTTTTCCATTAGAAAGAGCACTAAGAAATTATTTTTTGTTATCCGTCAAATTAAATTATTGACTTAAAAGTCCCTTGTGTGATAAAATAACAGAAGGAAGCATTTGTCAGATAATTCACTGTATATTTTCAGCACCTCTGTGAGGCTGTGTTTTAGTGTGACACCTTTTAACATAGCTGTTTACACCTTTAAAAAATTGTAGATGGTTGACTGCACAGATTTTCTACCTTGTGTGTCCTTTATTAAATTAATTAACCAAGAAGTTGATTTTTTTTTTATCTCAAGGTCATGATTTTTGTCCTTTTTTTTTTTGTCTAGCATTTAACTTGTTTGTGGAATACTGTTAGATAGCCAAAAATTGTCTCAGCTTTTTTTGTCTTCTGCAAAATGTGTGATTTTAGGAAGTTGGTCCAAGTTTTATTAGGACTTAGTTTTCACAAAGGGACTTGAATTCCTTATCTACATTTCTAGACAGCTTCAATCAACAACTGTAAACGTGAGTAACTGCGTGTGAGGAAGTTTAGGAAGGTTCAAAGCCTGCACCCAAAGCCGTAACCGCTGTTGCATTTTCTTTTGAGAAAAGGTTGTGAACAGTCATTGCAACCGTGGGACTGTTACTACGCACAGGAAGAGACTGCCTCCAAACTTCAGGGAATCCCTGTATAAACTCTGTTTTGATTAAATAAGATTAATTTCCTTGAGTTATCAGAAACTAAAAAGCAGAGGTGACTCTGCTTGCTGTATACAAAAATGTCATGGTTCCTAAACTCTTAAAAATAACGGATGTAGCATGTTCTGCCAAGGCACTCTCGTGTTGTGGGAACTGCTAGGCTCCCCACAGCAGTGGGGCTCTCCTCTGCCCAGGCTTTTCTTTTCATTCCTTCCTGCCCAGCATTCCTGCTGCCTACAGGTATTGCCCTCTTCTGAACAGCCTTCTCCTTGTGCCATTGTGGCCCAGTGTTCTGGCTGGCTGATGGCTAGATGCTGAACTGGCTAACGTAATGCTCTCTGATATGTCTTTTCCATGCATAAAAGTAAGCAGGGTGATTTAATGTATATACTGGTTCATTAGATCAAGGTTTTGAATTATGGCACCAATCTGAAAAATATCATTACTAGTGTGTTGCTCCTCTTCCTTGAAACATTTCTCACCATTGCAAAAATAACCCCCAAAACTTGTACAGCACACCTTCTGCCTACAACCTCCGTTTGGAATTCATGACTAACAGTTTGTCCCTCTTTCGCTGAGATACTCCCTCAGGGAAAAATAGGTACAATTCAGCACTTCCTGGGTGATATGCAGCACTTCCCAGAACCTGGCTGTCTTAACATCCACAAATATGATAAAATCACAAACTCTATTCTGGCCCAGCAGGGATCTTCCTGCTTGTATTCTTATTAAGTTGATAACAGAGATCACAAATTGATACTATATACAAACTTTACACACAATGTATATCTCCCCATACCAGAGATCTATCCTTCACATTTTAGTAAGAAAACTTTTTTTCTTGGTTGCAAGGCATTTTGTTTTCTGAGTCATCTCTGCCTTGCTGACTCCTTTAAAATGTACATATATGTGCCATGTTTCTTAAGAAACTATAAATGGACAATCTGAAGGTAGCAGAAGTGGCCCTCAATGAAAGAAGTGTATCTTCAGTTGAAATGGGAAGGTTAAATCTATTGAGATTTTGTTTGCCTTTAAACATAAGCTCAAATGTTTTCATTCATATTTGTATTTTTCTTTTGTTTGAACAAATCTACAAGGATTTAAATAATAACTTTTGAGTTGACAGTTTGTCCTAATTTGAAACAGTGGTAGAGAGCCACATGGGAATATATTGACTATTTTAAACCTCCTTTATCTTCCTTTCCTCCTCAAAAGTAAAACTCTGAAGCCACTAATTGTATGTAAATTGCACAAATTTAATGGACTAAATAATTTCCCAGGCTGCACATGCTGGCTCCTGTTGACTTTAGTGGGATTAAGATCATATGCATCCAAAGGTAGATTTCAGCCTTATATATGATGTTCTTCTGGCCAGCTCTGTAGCTGTACTTAATTAAAAACTGCTTTCTCAGTGCTGTGCTGGCTTTGTGGCTTTCTGCATAAGTTCTTTATATTAGCTGAAAAGCTAAGAAAATGTTATTTTTTTATCAGGGCCAAATATAAAGGGAAAGAAACAAGGATTTCCTGGGCAAGTTCTGTTTCTAGTGGTAGCTGAAATACTATGTGCTGCCTGATTGACAGCCCTGATACTAAAAGGAGTGGAATCATTCTTGTTGCAGCTCCATTGTTCTAGATTTGTACGCTGTTAGCTGTAGCAAACTGAATTTGTTAGGCTTCTCCAGAGGTCATTTGTGAGGCCATGACAGCAAGTGGCTACAAGGAGCATGAGGAGTGTACATGTATCTTCTAGGGCAGTGCTGAGGTTTATTTTAGATCCTAAGTATCAAATTATTAAATGTTAATAATATCAGTGATATCAAAGTTGCAATTGTAGTGGAAATTCATACAATGGGAATCCAGGGTTTCTGTCATTCTGTTGCCAGAAGAGTCCACCTGGAGTTTTACAGGGCATAGGAGAATGAACATGAGCTCAAGATTTGAGTGATCAGTCTTTCACGAGGTGCGTTTTAATTTCTATTGCAAATTTAATCCTGACAATAGATTAGTTATTGTATCTTAGCTTGGACCCCTTTAATGGTCTGTCTTTAGGTGGATAATCAGTCATTTTGAGTTTGTCTTTTCTCTGGTCATTATGTTCTGAAACCTTCTGAGGGGAATGCTACTCTATGTGTGGGCTGATGGCAACAACAACAGCAATCCTGATTGCATCTGTGCTTTCAGCCAGCAGCAAACCAAGTGGGATCTGATCAAAGCTATGTTTTGGCTATTCAAATCCAAGGGCAAGAGTGTGGTGATACTCGCTAATGTCCTTCCATTCTGCTGTTTGCTCCTACATAAACTACTAAAGATTATTTTTAATGGCTCACATTGTGTTTACCACATGATGTGGAAATTGCAGTAACATTACCAGTCCTTTTACTGTCTGCAAATGTGTTGTCAGCATAAGTCCACTTCTGATACAAAAGCTCAGCCTTTACTCGCTGTATTTTATCTTAATTTCCTGCAGCAGCAACTGTGGTGTTAAGTGTGTCAGGGACTAGTAGTGTAGGAAACTCCATAGACTGCAGATTGCAGGGCTGAAGTTAAAAAGAAATGCATTTTGGGAAAACAGACTACTCGAGAACCAGGTGATGACACCTGTATAAAAGGCACTCCACACCAGTGATTGCCACCGCATTTGTCAAGAGGGTTTTGCCATTTGTTGGAGATCAAATTAGAGCTGTCCCTTCTTCAACAGGAGAAGATAATGTTGAAATTAAAGCCCTCTTCAATGGCTTCTCAAGTTCAGCCTGAACGATTTTGGCCGAAAAGTCCAAAAGCCTCGTAGAACATTTTTTCTAGGGTTGAGAGATGCAGGTTCAAACCTCTGATCTGCATCAAGTAGTTCAGTGACTTGAATTTAGGTGTTTTCCATGTCATTGATAACAGCTCCATCTCCATCTAGATGTGGTTTTCTCTTCTTTTCTCTGATGATAACATGTATAGAACAGGAGAGAGGCATGGACTGTATCCTACTGTTCTGGAAAATTCCGCTAACACTGGGGAGACAGCATCAGGAACTTGAAAAACTGTATTTACCTGTTTATGTAAAGGGGAATTCCAAGAATATATTTGAGGTATTGCAAACTTTTTTTAAGACAGAAGATGATATCCTTAAATCGCCTTCTAAGTGCTTTTCTGATGGAGCTGCTATATTTGACACAGTTTGTGGCAATATGTTTCTGTATGTTGGAGCCTGTCATGCTGATGTAGTCAGGGGTAGTAAAATTATGCTTTCCCCAGATCATTTTTTAGCTTTTGGACCAATTCAATATCTAGCTCTGAAGTTTCTGTTGATTCCTATATGTGGAATAAGGAACAGTCTCAGGAGCTGTCATACCTGGAACACCTCTAGGTGCCATCAGCAACAAACTTTCCCACTCAAATTTGCATTTGAAGTGCAATTGATAGATTTGATCAGAGTGTTTTTACCATTGCCAGCTTTCCCTTAGGTTTTTTGTTGTTGCATTGGTTGTGTTCTTTCTTCTGACGACAGCTACTTGCAATTGCAGAAAAGGAAAAAGCTGCTGGTGTTCTGTGAAAGATGACAGAGCACGCATTACATGCTGCTAAGTATCAGTATTCTTGTTGGATTTTACACTGGATATAAAAGATAATAGACCACTGGATTGTAATAGTTATTGGAAATACCATTATATTCCTGATCAAGATTGTTACTGTGTGTTTCCCTTTGCAGCATGCATAACTCCTGCTTGATTCAATGATAAGAACTTTCCACCCAGAAGTAATAAGCTTATTCTATTCTTAAAGCCATCTGCAGATTCATATTCTCCTTCTAAAAGCTTTAAACTAAGTTTCTGGAAAACAAAGCTCATTCAGAATTGGTACATAATTGTTATTTAGGAAAAAAGGTGATCGGTTTATGAAGGTGATGATAAGCATTGCAAAGCAATGATCTGGGCTTTGAAAGAATTTCCCAGGATTCTGTTGTTTTGTTGGACATTTACAGTTTATTTATGCAGGAGAAATACTATCAGCAAGTGTTGCTCATTTTCTTCATTGTTTTGGGGAAGCGCTGTGTATTTCTAACTTCTCAGGAAGCTTAGGAGCAGGTTTGCCGTACAGCTGTTGGTCACACAGCTGTTTCTGTTTCTAATGTGCATTTCAGCTAGATGCAAGAAGCTGTACAATGATGAGCCCTTCAAAATATAAAGTATATTGTGAGCTAAGCAGTCTTGTTTACCAGTTTTAAAGGGAAAACAAATTATATAGTAGATTTTGCAATACCATTGTCCTTTACTTTTTTGTTTAAAATAACACCAAGCCTTTCTGTGAGTGCCTTTGCTCCAGATTGCCTCTTCTTCCCTTAGCTAACTTTGCAACAGAGAACATCATCTGTGGGCAGGATTCTTTGTTTACCAGGAGCAGTTAGGTGGTTTCCACATGCAGATCTGTTGCTCCAGCTCAGCAAATGGTCATTTCTTACATTTCTATGCTGCCCTTCGTTCTCAGCCAATCCTATATTATAAAGAGGTCAGGTGGATATTACAATTGGACTCTTTGGTATGGTTTTATTCTTTACCTTTCTAGTCCTCTAACCTTTAACCTTTAACTCTAACAACAGTCTCTACTTAAATAGCTGTTGGAATTTTAGTGAGAATAGGACTGAATTACTGTGATTAAAACTCCTCAAATTTCATTGGTAATGGTACCTCAGCAACCCTGTAAAGCAGTGCTGCAAATACTGTGTGGGGACTGTCCCATGGGTACATCCTGCTGGGCTACCAGCAGCCTTTAAGTGAATTAGAAACATGTTGTTTATTGTTTATTTCTTCAGAAATCACTGCAGTCTGCAAAGAACTGTGAAGTAGTTTGTGGATTCTCTCTGAAAGGTCGTGTTCTGTCTGCTCTACTTTCTGCCCTTGTTGAGTCATCTGGTTTTGAGACCGGCTCTCGGTGATGTTTCAGTAAGGGCAAGCTGACTGCCTTTAATGAGAAGAAAATTTTTGAAAGTTACTAAAATAGTATTATGTCCAAGAACCAGTAGCGTTTCTGTTGGCATTAGCTCCTCAGAAAAAAACTGTAAAACAATAGTCTTCACGTGGGACTTTCCTTCAAGTGGAGATAGTTTTCCAGTTTTCCCATCTTTCTACACTTCTGTTCAATGCACCCTCTCATACTTGATCTCTCCCCCACCCAAGTGCAGCCCACTGCATTGCAGTGGGAGGGAAAGTTCGAAACAAAAGATGCATTGCTTAGTCAGGTGGCTTGGCAGTGAAAATTTCAAGGCCACAGCTCTGGTTGGGAGTAGCAGTGGATATGCCAGAACTATCTATCAGATCCTCTGGGCTTTGTGAAATTTCTGGGCATTGAATCAGTTACTTGGTTTGCCAGAGATACTGTGTTGACAGACCATCTAGCAAAATCATTCTTTTTTGTCTTCAGATACTTCTTATTCTAGTCCATTTTTAGTCGATGTGTGACCAAATGCTCAGCTATATTTTGGGAACTGTGTTTTAATTTTGCCAGTCAGATTGGAAGTCAACACATCTATCTGTGGTGTTATGAGGCAGTTGGGATTTAAGAGCAGTGACTTTAATGAAGGCAGAAGAGACCTTGCTGTAGTATTAATAGCTTATGGGAAGTCAGCTATCTTCTGCCTGTTGCAACCTAGTTGGTGGCAAAGACCTTAAATCGTGGATGTTTGCAGGTAGAGTTTGCAAATCTGCAGTTTTTCAATGAAAGTTGTATTACATGATTTGGGATTCTGCTATCTTGGGCCATGTGATTTTTCAGTAGGAAAAAGTATTTACTGTTGTAAATTTCCAAGCTGATTCTGATGCCTCGCATGGGATAATGCCTGCACATCTCTCATGGTAGTTTTGGCATTTCCTGTGTGAGAGAAATTTTTTCAGACTGATCAAAGGGAGGCCAATCTTCAATACTGTTTATTTTTCTCCCTTTTTTTTGATGCCTATAATTATAATCAACATGCTAGAGAGGTTCCCTCTATGCTTATTTCCTTTACCTCAGTGGCAGTATTTTTGTGTTAAGGTAAAGCTTTCTTAGCATTGATGAATGTTGCACCTTTTGCATTCTTTTGCTGGTGTTTGAGCTGGTGCTTAGCCTTTGTAGATGCTGAATATTTTTAACTTTCACTTGAAAAATAAAATTAGGAAAGCATAATTGATGTTACACTCAGAAATGATTGCTTGCCATATGGAGAAAGGCCATCAAGTTTGTTATTGTGTTGCCCTGTGTGACCAGAATGCTGTTTTCACTCAAGCAATGAGGAGACCACTCACTGTAGTTCCCCAAGGCATGCTCAAATCACGGAACAGTAATGTACATGCTGCCATGGACATCCATAAGCATTTTAAAGTGACAGAATAAAAGCAAACTGAATTGAAAAGGAACATATAATTTATATCCCCCAAACATGCTTATTTGCTCAAATTCATAATAGCAGCTTTCTGAGCTCTGGAATTCTTCATTGAATTTCTAAACTTACAGTTTATCTGTAACAGAATCCCACACTTGACTCACAGAGGCTCTGTCTTGGCAAAAACATTAATTACAACACAGTCATTAGATACGGAAAGAGCAACCCTAATGGAGTCATAAACTTGGATATTTAGTGTTCTGACTTCTCAGATTCACCAACAATCCACTTTCGTAATGTACAAAGAAGTTTTAGTTCACTGATGATAATGCTGGAACTGTGAAGTACAAAGGCTCCTGCTTCATATTCATCATACTTTTCTTCTAGTTCTTCCCAATTATGTGTTTATTACCTATTTTTAAACTGAATTTCAGCATGTGAATATTAGAGGCACTTATTTTACTCTCTACTGAGTTAGGAAATTTTCCTGAAAGCCTATATGTTAATGTGAAACAACTGATGTGACAGAATTGTTCTAGAGTGAACAACAAATCTTTTGCAAAAACCCAGTTGATTGTACTAACATCGACAAATGAAAACATAAAGAAAAAATATTAAAATGGTAGGAAATGTTTTCACTTCTCGTTATGAAGATTTTTCATGTCCTGGTTTTTAGTATGCTGTTGCAAATAACAGTAACAAAATATTAACACGTGATTTTTTCTCATTTCAAGAGGAAACTTCTGCTCGGTTCTCTGGTAGGAATAGAGCAGACAGGCAAACCCAGCAATTTGTACTGTAAAGTTTGGGGGCCCAAGTTAGAGTCTGGGCTGAATGTTGCTAAGGACATATGAAGCTCAAAGCAGCCGTTTCTGTTTGCTTTTAAGGCTTCTCCCCCCTTTCTCTCCCAGTTTTACTGATGGAGGGAGTTTAATGAGCCTTTCTATAGCCTTGCTGCCTTATGGAAGAGCAGGCAGCAGTTTGCTGAGGGGATGCAGAGCTGTCAAGTGATCATTTGTCTTGCTTGTGCTCAGGGCTTCACCCTTCCAGAAGGAAGTACAAACAGATAGCACTGTCTGTTCACACGCTGAAGCTGGCAGGCTAAATTTTAGACTTTGAAGTCCCTTATTAAAAATGCCAGTATTTGAGGCATTCAGTCTGCAGAGAATTTCCTCTACTGACTCCAACTTGATCTTTCCTCTTTGCTTTTGTCTTCTGGCAGATCCTGATGAAGTAAAATATGACAACACACACATGCACTAGGTCCGAGTGGCAGAGAAGTTTAACATAATTCCTTTCAGCTCTATTTGCGTTGACGTTTAGGCACCAAACATACACCTATGTATTCTGCTGTCTATTGCTGGCACAGCACCAAATTCTTCTTGCTGCCAGGAATTGTGGCAGCTGCTGCTGCCCACAGCAGCCTTTAGCTACGGCAGCATAAGCCTCTTCGATGCTGGGCCAGAAAGAGGAGAGGGTAAGATCTCCTAGGTTACCTCTTTTTACTTTAAGGAAAAGGCTTTGTATTTCTCCTTCTGTTTTTTAACATATTTCAGTCTCAAACAGCTTTGTTGCTGGTGTTCTGTACATGGTTGGTATTTTAGTCAGAGTTTGTGCTGAGTCCTGCTTGCCTGCCTGTCTCCCAGCCGTCTTCAGTTCATAGCTTCTCATCAGTGAACTGCTCTGAAGTCTGGAGTCCTGTTTGGGATGAGTGTAAGGCAATACCTCTGGCATCTCATATGTTATCAGTGTTCCTTTAACGCTTGTCCAGAGATGGAGCTCTAAGCCACATTCTCAATGCCAGATGGCATTTTGTCTGTCAGATATGTTCCTGTACACAGCATAAAAGTTTCTAGTAGAATTTCAGGTTTTCTGTATTAAGAACTGCTACATCATAGACTCATAGAATGGTAGGGGTTGGAAGGGACCTTTGGAAATCATCGAGTCCAACCCCCTGCCAGAGCAGGATCACCTAGGACAGGACACACAGTAAGGTGTCCAGGCAGGTTTTGAAAGTCTCTCCCGAGACACAAAAAACACCCTAAGGATTTCTCCAGAGTAAAGGGGAAAACAGAGATTTTTCTTCCCAGAGGCAGTGAGGGCTATTTCTTTTGCAGTGGAAATGCCAAAGCACAAGTACAAACTAGATGCATAGTGATAGTAAGACAACTACGCACCCAGTGAGCTATTCAATCAGTTATTTACATGGGCAGTACCCTCCTAATAGCCATTCTGCTTCATCTCCTTGTTGTGTATATTCAGGGACAGTAGCTCTGCAGGCAAAGTGAGCATGAAAGCACGCATGAAGCTTTATAAATAAGGCCTTCTTTAACACTGTGACTGACAGGGCAGTATTATTTTTCTGATAGTTGCTGATGTCATGGAGTGGCAGTTGTTCACTGTTCTGTTATTTAATGTTATAATTGAATAAAAGATCTGCCTGTTTTGTGCCGCCAACAAGAAGAGACATTTATCTGTGGAAAAAATGTGAATTACTGGGGGGGGTTTGTTTAATAATGAAATAAGAGTTACAGCCTGACTAATGCTGATTCCACTGAGTAGGTGCATATGTATATCAAATTTACTGTACTCTTGTTGAGTTTGCTTTGTTCCTTTTCATAAATGGATGCAGTGAGTGATCATACGAATTAGATCCCAATCTATTCCTCCACCACTGAAAACAACAGTGAAGGATTCACTGATTGGCACCACACTGAAAACGATGGACGTTCCAGGTTCAAATTTCAATGCAGTGAGTTTTGTAGCCTAATTCACAGGAGCCACCCACATCAGGAAAACTACGTGTATTGAAGGGAGAAAAGAAAATGTTAATGGTAGTGAGGTTAGCTGAAGAGGACAATGAGTATGTTTTCTTGTAATGGAGCAAATGCAGTCTCGCTGAGCTCTGTGCACACCGACCAGCTCTGTCCTCTGGAATGGCTCTTGCCCACCTCTTAATTCCTGTTCCTTGTTTCCTTGACACAGTACTGACATTTTAGTGGAAACAGAAATAGTGCTAGTAGCTTTTTGAAGGAGTAGAGAAGGATGCCTGTGGTTTACACAGGTTCAAAAATAGACTGGATATTTGCATGGAAAAAGAAACCTGTTGAGCATCAGTAGACTACTCAAAACCACATCCTTCTCAGAAGGACCTTGAGCTGAAAATTATTAAGGGCTCAGCAAGCTATAGGAGGAAGAACTGTATGTGCTTGCCTTACTCTCTTCCCTAAACATCTACCAATAGCCACTGCTGCAGATAGGATATTGGACTAAGTGAGTTTTTGATCTGACCAACTATGGCCATTCTTATGCTCTATGAAACAGGGAATAATAGAGGGTCTGAAATCACCTTTGTACCTCCATTAATTCAACCCCTGTTCTTTATCTTAATGTGAAAGGGAATGGAGAAGATGAATAGATATAGTTGATTTTGACTGGCTTTTAAGTTATGTGTTGAACTTGTGCTTGAAACATGACTTGTGATGTAAATGAAGCATAACCGAATACATAACTGTGACAAATTGGTATTAAACGGTCCTTGTGAAAAGTGGTGGGAGTGAAATGTGACCTCGCCTTTTTATCAGTTCATTTTAAAAAGTCTCTGTAATTATTTCATGCTACAGAAGTTTCCACGAGTCAGCACTCTACACCACCTTTTGTCTGATTCATGGTGCTCCTCTCCTAAAGCTGCCTGCTGTCAGGTGCCACCTGTAGAGCATTTGTTTCAATAACTCCTGTTAGGAATGTTTGCTAGCATGCCTTGGGCTTGTGCAATTACAGGAGGAATGTAACTAACTTAGTTTTGAATGTTTGCTTATGTAGCATATTATTTTCATTAAAATTGTATTTTAACACAGGGAAAATAAAACAAGCCAAAGGTTGAAGAGAACGGCACAGTAACTCAAACCCGGTCTGGTGTCTGTCACTCATTGGTCTGCAGTGCTGTCTCTTGCAAGTGGTCCTGTTCAAATGAATCAGATTGCTCAGGGTGTAAGGTGGTGTTTAACAAGACCTGGGCTGGTGGTATCCATCCCAGAGAGATTAAAGCATCTTTCATCCTGCAGGACTTTGGTAGGCAATTGAGTTGGTTTTCCAACAGCCTGCACTTGGACAGCCAGCAGCTTCAGTCTCATCCCACTCAGCTTATTCACATCCAGTCTCCTCCTTTTAGAAAGAACAGCTACCCACCTTAAAGTACCTGCTGCTCTCAGAGATGCTCTGTTGACAGGCAGCTCATGCCAAGTGTTTGTTTAACCTGTGTGCTTGCTACCTTGGAGTCCGCAGGCATCAGTGGCTATTTGGCTGCACATGTGGCCCTCTCCCATCTCCACTTAGAGCAGAATGAACAAAGGGGCCTCAACTATTGCCTTGCTCATTTGGTGTGATTAATTGGACTCATTATCACCAGGAATGATTTTGGCTTGCATGTAGTCAGTCTCAAAAGAGCCAAAGGTGCTGTAAGTTAATTACCTTTCCCTCAGTTTTTGTCTACTTCCTAAGAATCTGTGTGTCTTGCTTCATGGCAAAAGAGGGAGCTGTGTTAGAGCTGCTTTGGTAGCGTGGGGCCCTTGCTTCATTCTTAGTGTTAATGAGAGGGTTCCTTAGCTCCCTGACCCATCACCACCCCCATTCTTCCAGCAAATCCGGGTTTCCATGTGGCTGTGTGGCTGTGGGACTTTGCCACACTGCTGTTGTTAGTGCTGAAGGCCAACACTGGATTACTGACTAGTAAAATATGCAGTGTCAGGGAGCTGAAGTCTCAGCTGTATAAACTACTTAAACATACTCTAAATATTAATTGAATTCTAGCCTGAGAATTAATTTGAGAGAGGGAGATTTATTCAGTGATCTGTCTTTATGTAGAATGGCTTGTTGACTTCTTCCCAACTTACCTGCAAGTAATATGAAAAAAAAAAAAAAGGAGTGATTTATAGTATGAAATTGATTGCTAAGAGTAACACAAGGAATCCTTTAATACATCTGAGATTTTTCTTTCAAGGAGACACGTTATATATATGTACCATTATTTGAGATACGTAGTATTTCAGTGATACTTATATCAGAGTTCAGATCTTAAATTTGTGCTCTCAGAAAATGTTTGAGGGACTTGTGATTCCAGACAGATTTGGTGCACACTTCAACTTTCTTTTCTTTAAGAATGAGCTCTTACTGAGAATGGTGTTGAGCAGTTGACATAACTCGTCTGAAGACAGTTCTCTTTAAGTGGAAGAACTGTATTTTAACCTGTAACAGAAGAATCTCTAATTCTAGCAATATATGTTATTTGCCCATTCATACCATAGTTTGGTAGGAGCACATAATCATATATATTAAGACCTGGTTTCCTGCTCTAAATCAGAGTGCCCTTAAACTATCAACTGTCATGGAAATCACCTTGCAGAATCCAAAGTGTTAAGTAGAGAGAAACTGGATTTTGACAGAAAGCCATAATAATGTGAATGGCTGTGGCAGGTAATTGAAGGATGCAACCATTCTGAGAATCAAATGTCATATTCAGAGCATCTGAAAGTTTGGGCTTTCTTTTTCATTGTCTTTTCTTACACCATTTCCTTCAAGTTTCCTTCAAAAGCAAGGGGAGAAGCTAACACAGTGGTGACTGCAATGAGCCTCGAAAGTTCTCGGGCAGGAGCCTGGATGTCTCAAGTGTGCAAAAATAGCTGGTGTCACATTGTGTCTAGTTGGCCTAAAGGTGACCTAGAAGGATGAACTAGAAGCTCTAATGTAGTGTGATGAATAATAAGAAACTAACTTGAAGCAGGAAAATTACTGCAGTTCTTGTTTTGAGAATTACCCCTAACATGGAGAATACTTGGACTGACGGTGCCCAAAGGGTGTTGGTCAGGACAGAGGGTCAGCATGGAGCTCTGTGCAAGGTGGGAGAAGGAGGTTTTGGCATCAGGAAGTTTAAGAAATAGCAGTCCGTGAGTGAGAAGGCTTAAATAACAAAACCGGTTGCAGGTGTGCTTCCAGTTTTCCAGTTTACTGGGGTAAGGATTGGAAAACTGCACAGTTCCTAAAGATGTGTCCTGCACCAAGCAAGAAGCAACATTTGATGAGGCCATCATTCACTGTCATGGCTGATGCCTGTGGATGGTGGCATCCCTGGGAGGTGATGAAGAGCTGAGTTCATCCCACAGCCTCTTTCCTGACTGCCTCAACACCCACCGCAGGGCAGGAGGCCCTCTGCTCTCCACCTTCTCAGCTCCCAGCACCGGTACCATGTTTCCCTGGAGGTCTTACCATAAAACCCTCCCTGCAGCAGCAGTTCAGACAAGAGGCATGTTTTGAAAATGCTGTCCTCTTACCAGTGCTGCAGTCAGTAGCGAGAGTACAGTATCAAGTACCCCGTTACAGGCTGATTGTGGCAGAGTTTAGTTTTCTCCCTCACCAGCCAGCCATGGGAAGGGAGCCTGCAGTGGCCATGATGGAGAAGGGAGTGCAGGCTTCTTCTCCTGTTTGCTTGCTTCTCTTTATTACTTTTAAAAAATGAAGGTTGTTACTGCAAGGATTCTGGAA
>JAAGNO010015335.1:0-12149 GCA_033439905.1 Ceryle rudis
TTTTATACATTTTAATTTTAAAATGAAAAGGCAAGAAGCTTACACATTAAAATAAATATTATTCTTTGTTTTGCTGGGATATTTCATTTTGAAGACAGCACTATGTAAAATTCCTACTATTCTCCCAACTTAGTTTTGGTTGAAACTATTCCCTGAACAGAAATCAAAGAGTAAATACTTCTAGTTACTCATGTGAGTAAGATTTGATGAAATCATGTCTCAAAGTTCTGGTGATATTGATATAGGTTCAGAAATTCTTTGAAACTTTAAATTAATAAGGAATCTTTGCAGTTGTGAATGAAGGAATGTACAAATAAAAAGTATTATTACTTGTCAAACAATAAAATGAAGTACTATGAAACACTGCAGCTGTTCAAGTGAAGTGATTATTTTTGCTCCTTCTAGTCTAACTTCTCCCTTAAAATCAAGATTCCAGAGCTTAAATTTATCATTACATCAACTTACAAAGTAAACCACCATATCGATGCAACCTCAAAATTAAGTTGGATCTCAGTGGTGCAAGATGTATCTTGTAAAACAGCTTGAAAGATGTAGGAAACTGTATGACTTCATATGTTTGACATCAGAGTTCTTAAAATCAGACTGCTCTTAAGAAACCATGAACTGCCTCTTGAGGCCTCACTCCCACTTGCTACAGAGGACCTCCTGCAGTAAAGTGATAGAAATAAATGAGCTGGCCCACCACGCCACTCTGTACTGTTCCATGTACGTAACATATGCACACAGATATATTGACATCAGTTTGCTGAACACCTCTGGCAATCACTGAAAAAACAGACATGCATATATTAGCTCAGTAATATGTTTTAAATTAAACCAAATTCCAATTTATCTTGATTTTTTTTTCTTCTTTCAGGAACAAAAGTAGTGAGGGATTAAATGTATGCCAGGAACTCTGTACCAAGCATCTGGCAAATTTATGGGGTTTTGCATCCATTTTCTAGTGCTACAGTCCCAGAGGTGCATGAAATGAGAAGAAACATTTGTTGTAGATCCAGGGAGAGTTTGCAATTTCATAACTCTTATTTAAGATACTTTCATTAAAAAAAATAAAAGACTTGCAATGATGTTTACACTATTTCCTTACAATGACAGGCATTCAGAATTTGAAATTAATATGTTTAATGGGGAACATTCTTTCATTAACAAGACCTAGATGAATTACATTGTTGGGGTTTTTTTTTTCTTTTTTTTTTTTTTCATTCACCTTTCTTTTGCAGTGTAGTTACTACTTTAACATCAGACTACGTAGGTCTAAGGACAGACAGTGCACTGAATAATCAGCAGCTGCAAAAGTAAAATTATTTTCTTTTTTCAAAACTCATCAAAATGTAAGCTGTTTTTGCATTATCGTGCAAAAAATTTTTTCCAATATTTTTCCATGTTGTGATTATTTGGTGAATGTACCATTGTGCCACCAACTTCAAAGCTTAAACTTCATCTAGCTAAACAGGACAAAAGAGAGAGAAAAAAATAAATAATCTAAAATTACTAGCTTCCATATTCCATTCCAGTTTCAATATGGAATTGTTTTATTAACTGTATTCTCTAATGATCTGGTCAGCCTACCATTAAATTATTCAAATAAAGATGAGGGACCTGATTCTCAGCTGGAATATGTCAGTAGAGTTTCACTGATTTAAATAGGACTATACCAATTTACATTTCCTGTGAATCATGCCCATCATTTCAATCAGAACGATTAAATGATTAGTTTCCTAGTATATTAGCATAAATTGGTAATAACTAATGAGTGCTCATAATTCCCTGCCTTTTTGTAAAGCCCTTTTCAAGCATAGGAGTATTCACCTGGTAGAAGGGTGAATACATAAGCTGTTGTCTCATATGCAGCCGAACAGTGTTACACAGCACAGCCAAAACCATGCAAAAGATGTACGGTCCTTCCGAATCTGCAACTCACAATGCTCAAGAAACTCAAGAGAATTTTTAGCTGAGATTAGAAGAACAGATGCTACTATTTTACAGTAGCACAGTATTATGATACCACAATAAATGGCCAAAGAGGGTATTAATTTTATGCTGTAGAACGATTGGTGTCTTTCTTTAAAAGAAAACATTACTCCAGAAGCAGAATAGTTGAGAAAAAAATATTAGTTTTAAACAGAAATAGGATCAATTTGCAACTGTCATACTAAAGAAAACATGAGTTATAATACCACATATATAAAAAAATGAAAAAAAGTGAAAGCTCTTACTGTAGTATGCCTTGTTAAAAAACTTGATGGTATTTCTAAATCATCAAGTGTTCACCAATTCTGTTAACAAACAGCCTACCTAAGGTGTGGTTTTCTCCAGCAATTATTACTTTTAGGCTTCAGCGTGAAGCAGGCATTTTTCCTTTCTTTGCCCCAAGGGGAACACTTTCTGGACAATTCAGTAGCTTCAGAGGATGGCAGACAGAAGAGTAACAAAAGTACCTGTCACAATTCCAGAAACCCCTCCCTTCTAAAAAATCCAAGATTTTCTTGCACATCAGTCTAAGGCAATAGAATTAATTCCACTGATAATCAAAATCCATAATACACATCTTCTTTTTTTCCCATTTCAAAGGCCTGGTGCATCACTTTGTCTTCTGTAACAATCACATGCCACATAGGGCAAAAATATAATTTAAAATAGTAATTTAAATGTAGGATTTTTTTTTTTTTTCCAGAGTAATAGAAGTAGTAGAATAGAAAAAAAAAATCACATGGAAACAAATGCTCATCTGCAGCAAATATAGTACACTGTGCTGTGAACTATGTGTATAGTACACATATGCTGTAAACGTGAGGGAAACAAGTGATCCAAAACACTTGCCCATAGAATGAGGTGATGTAAATTAAGATACATTCTGGATAGGATCTTTTTAGCCCATGTCTGGATCCACAAGAGGATTTGCATAGTTTCCTTAGATTTCGGGTACTTAACGTTTAAAGGTACAATAATATTGAAGGGGTTTATCATTGATAAAGAGTAATAATACACTCAGAAACATCAAGTTATATCTGCTCTGCTTACAGCTTGCAAAATATTCAGAGAAGGTTATGAAAATACAGACATTGGGAAACAGAAATGAATATGAAATCACTAAAAATTTTTCTAGACCAAAAAAGGAAACTAAGAGAATGAAACAGAGAATAAAAGAGGACAAGAAAAAAGAAAAGAGAGATAGCAAAAATAGGGAAGACAGAGAAAGAATATGAAACTAGCCTTACAGTCAAAATGTCATTCAGTAATCTTGTTTTCATTCCTACAAATTACCTGTATTAAACCTATTTTTATTAAAAGTGGGGTTTGTTGCCCAGCTTGACTTTACCTTCCAAATATCTATATATACAGACATACAATCAATGTTTTACTCCTGATCAGAATAATTCATTTCAAATCCTCATTGCATATTTTTTTTTATCCAAGACCTGTTTGGAGTTTCTACACAAATTTAGGAATATCAAGACCCTGAATTTCACTGCAGGTATTCCCAGCTTGCATTATCAAGAACAAATTCTTAGATACAACTCTCAAACACCGTGTACCTTTTATATTATATTTTTCAGTGTTTTGATGGTGAAAAATAAATACCTGATATAGCTAGGACACTCTTGTAAATTAAATCTGCACCATACCCATATTTATACACTTGGATAAGTATGCATCAGGTGTGTGTGTCCAAGCATACTCATCTATGCATTACATTTATGTGTATACATATGTATATTTGTATGCATTTATCAAAATCTTCAAAACTGGTTTAGCAACTAAAATTAAAAAGGCTTTTCTTACGACAATTAATGCATCAGTAATATAATTGTCAGTAAACTTGACTTCCACCATTACCCAGCTTTCCAACTTTCACTTTGAGATTAAAATTCACCATTATGCAAAACATTTACTAGTACAAATAAAAAAAAAAAAAGTTAAAGAAAAATAAAATCCACACGTAGAAAAACTTGATGTGTTGCTTTTGTAAAACTATTGAGACTTTAAAATCTCATCTGAGAGAACTGTCAATTAAAATTATTTGTACAAGAGCCTTGCTTTTTTAAGTGAAAGGAGAATAAATTGATTTTAGGCTTGGCTTCCCCAGTTTATCTTCTTCACGTTTTCGTATCTGCTACACAGGAGCAAAATGTACAATAGGATACAAGAAATCCCACTTGGTTGGGAAACTTGAGATCAAATCTGCAATTTTTCACTCCATTTTCCTCAGTGTCTCACACAGTTTAAGTACCAGTGATATTTGCTACTTGGATACATTTACACAGAAACATTTCTTCTACAATCTCTTGAAGTCAAAGGGAGGTTTTCTGTTGACTTCACTGAGGTAATGACAAGGCATCATACAGCCAATCAAAGGACATTGTTCTTGATGACCCATAGTTGGTGTGCATGCACTCCCTTTTCAAGTTTTACTCTTTTTACCACCTCCTTCCCTCTGAGTCTAGAGAAATGCAATAAAGTCTGTATCTTCTCTACAACCTCTGTCTTAAAGAGAGGGGAAGGAAACAGAATGAAACTTGTGCCTGGCACAATGTCCACTATTCCTGCCACCTAGCAGTGCAATAAAATGTCCTTTTTGCAGTACAGAGACAAGACTCATGTGCAGTCTACATTACAGTAGTGATAAAAATAAAGGAGCTGACTCAAAATACAACAGTGTGAAAGATTCCTAACATACATTTGATTCTAATGTGTACCTCTGATATGTAACTATATTTAATATCTGCTGTCTTCTCTAATCTTTACTGAGTGCAATGCTATCACCTAGAAATGCAAAACCTTGGTTCTAAGTATTTCTTTACAAAATATTTTGGTTAGGTTAGAACTGGTGAGATTCAGCTACATGATGGGGCTATCTTCACAGTATTTAATGAGTGATTTAATTACAGAAACTTTAAGTCTGTGGTTTTTTGTTTAAGAGCAATCATAACAGTCTCCTTTACAAGAACTCGTCACCTACACTGTTTCTGCTGGTAAGTTAGCTGCTACAGAATGTGAAATGAAATAGTGCCGCAATCAATGTCAAGAGTTTAACATTTTGGATTTTTTACACTAAATGCCATTCAAGAGTTACACTTTGAAGACGTGCGTTCCAGTGTGATACCTAATCGGTAGCCTTTTTCAGAGCTACAATTTTCCTATTTTGTTGCCAAGCATCTGCATACTAATAAGCAACAACATTTAATGAAAGGAAGCACTCCAAAGAAAAACACTTAACTCACTGTCCTTATTCACTGTATCATAGTAAAAATGTACACTTATGCCAAAGGGAAGTTATGCCATTAAACTGCAACTCTAAATTGCAACTAACATGCTGAAGCAAGAATGTCACAGCTATACATAATTACCATTTCTACAGGAGCCTGTTTCCTGTGGTGACAGTAGCATATTTAAAAGATAGCATTTTCCATCTTTGATGTCACTTTTCTCATACAAACCTGTGGGTTTGGGTTTTTTTGACTAAGAGCCCCATTCAGTTGCCCAGCCTTATCCAGTAAAGCACTTTAGCATACGCCTAGAACCCATTTATATCAAAGGAACTTAGGCACATTATTATGATTTTTTTTTTCCTGAAAAAGGATTGAACTGAAGTATATGTTTCAAATGCTTTGTCATATGGGAACCTAAAATAGGAGCATAACTCCTGACTGCAATACTACTAGTACTCCCGACTATCTGGGAATTTCAGTGACAATATTTTTTATCACATTTTACAGGTTTATTTTTGCAAATAATGTTTTAGTATCAACTTGTCTTATCACATAGCACATGCTGTAAGCTTATTACAAGCCAACAAAAAGTTTGAAAAAATTAAGCTTAATCATATTTGAATCTTTAATACTTTACCAGTGCTCCTCATGGCTTAAAGACCATAAGCTTTAAATACCACAGAAGCACATTTTTTCATATTTGAAATGAGAATGCTAAGAGAGGTATATGCTGCTTATACAACAGGTTGTAAATCAGAAATTCACAGAGAAGCCAGAAGAAAAACCCTTCCCATGTCTCTTGCATTTCTCTTTCCATCTTTTGCTTTTCTTATCACTGTAGTAAAAAAGTAATCACTGTAGTGAAAACAGTGTTTTCCTGGATAAATATTACAGAACAAAGAATACAGTGAGATTGGCTCTCTTATACTACCAAATTTTTTCCAGCAACCTAGCTATAAATAGTGTCCAGTTTATATAGCAACAGAAACTGTCATCTATTTCCCTTGTACAATATACCTCTGTGCTACTCAAAACCTGAGGAAAACCTTTTTAGAAAACCATCCCTGAAGTCACCCTTTATAGAAATACTTACTGTCTAGTAACTCGTTGTTTGTTGGGCTTTTTTAATTGACATCCTCATTATAACAGTCTGTGGTGGTTTTAATATTTATACACTAAAGGTGACACTTTGGCAAAGCAGTGTCTTTGTCATTCTTCTAAAAGAAAACTGGGTGCATTTTTCTTGGGGCCCTCCAGTGATTTTCACGACTAGGGTAGACTATAGTGGCTGATGAGGCCTCTTCATAAGCTCATTACATTTTCTCTCTTAGGATAATTTCTTACAGCTAGAGCACAGAATTGAAAATTTAGAACTGTATTTTCCATTTCTCACTGGGCCACGGACTTCCTGTGTGGATCTTGAACAAATTGCTTTACTTACTCTACCTCTGCTTTTCACATCTGAAAAGTAGAGATAAAAGCAGCAGGAACACTTCAAGGCTACTTCATTAAAATTGGCAAAAGACTCTCAGGTCAATGAATGGAGGCTGCTACAGATTACCATATTAAAAGTTTTAATAATTTATCTGTGATCTACTTTCACTTTCACTTCTAAACTAGAAGTGACATGAAAATTTACCCCTATGTCACTGGTATACATGTCCAGTTTTATAGACTAGTAACTGTAACTGAAAGATATAGAGTGTGTTTCCTCTGCTTAGGCTGTGTAGCAGAGTACTAACATACACTCTGGGAACAACATTCTTCCAGTGGAAGGTTAAAGCTAAATGCAATATATATACATTCTTCATGTTTATACACACACACATGCTACACATACAGAAGATATGTGCATTGATATACTAGTCCAAAGAAAAGAAAAGATTTTAATTTGATTGTTTTACAAGGCCATAATTCATCAAGCTCAATGATACACGTTGTAAGAAATGCTCTGAAATAAAATGTCTGTAATTAGTTAATATATGATTTTCTATAAGATACTTTGTTTAATGTACATCTTCATAGTAATGTACTGTGGTTAAAGGAAAATATAATAGTTGGCAAAGGAAGAAAAGACTTATTTGTATTTTTAAAAATAATAAAATCTGCTTTATTCCAATAGCATTTTTCCTCAGGATTTTTTCCTTTTAAAAATAAAAATTCCATTTTCCTGTCTGAATTCAAAATGATTGACTGGAGCACAATATTAAGTAATAAATAAAACAGTCCCAGTGCCTGAAAGACTCCTGAATAAAGAGAAAATTATTTTTGGATTTTCCTTCTGATCAGATATGAAATATTCTGAAACGCCACCTCTATAATTTGATAAAAAGCGTGATATCCCCAAATGAAAATAGGATTCAGCACTTTCATTTTTCTGTCTCTAAAGGAACCTCTAGGTAAACTGATTTTAAAAAAATGAAAATCTCAAGCATAAAGGTGGGAGTAATGAAGCAAGTTTAAATATGCGCTGACCTTTGAAATGAACTGCATTCCATGTTGTTTGGCCAAGAAGCTGGCTGTGTCGCTGTCTCCATCAATTTCCACAGCATAAAAGATGTGGGTTTTGGAGCTGCCCTGCTCTCTGGTGGATGTTGATAGGCATCGCCGCAAATACACCAGTGTTGATAGTAACAGCCATATGTTCATTGCTCTGAAATATTAAAAACAAATCCACAAGGGATAAAAGTGTAAGCATCTTCTTTTGTTGTTGTTGTTTACCATAAGAATTTACCCAGAGGTGGCTGTATTTTATTTCCCCCTTCTATGGTTAAAAAATAAAATCCTACAATCTTTTATTTAGTAGCAATATGAAATGAAAGAGGAGAAAACCAAACAAAACATATTGCTTTTGGAAGCTAAGAGTATTACACTGTTTGACAGTATCTAAAAGCAAAGTAATGTTATGTTATGTTATACAACTTTATTGATACAAATTCCAAAATAAAAATGTATGTTATTTTGCAGCTTTATTTATGTAATTAATTCATTTTTCCACCCCTGTTTTATTATATAAGTTTCACCAGTTTTATTCAGTGATTTGCTCATCTCAAGCTGTTCACTAGACGTGAAGGTCAGATGGCATTCTCTGAAGAATTTCAGTGTTTGATATCAAAATGGAAGATTTCCACTTGAATGTATAGTAATTTTAATAAACACCACTAATCTAAATATCTGTATATCTATTCTAAGTCCTCCTGCAACATATTTTATCAAATATAAGTTTGAAATTCTTATGATCTAATGATATGTGGCCTAGAAAAATGAAGTAGAAAGATGACAAAGTCAAGATTATACATATCAGAAGTATTACATGTATCTTAATTAGGCAAAATTCATACCTGGCTGAAAATAAATTCTGACTCTTAGGTACTAGATCCCGGCTTTAAAAGTACGACAGTAGCAAGTAACAAAATCATCCTGAGTAATACCCTGGTATTTCATCTAAGATGAAACAAGGATATCTTTTAAATAGATGTGCTGTTAGGTACAAGCAGTGGTATAAATCAAACTTTTCCACCTACATTCCCATTCTTTTATGTGTCTGTTAAAATCTGTATAATAACAGAATCGTAAAATTAATTTTGAAATGGATGGGACAATATAGTTTTGCATGTTATAGGTGGTCATGTTCATTATATGCTTGCAATGTCCACAGCACTTATTATTCAAATAGTCTTTTAAAACAGCAGTTAGATACAAATTATCAGTGGGACCATACAAATGTGTAGAAATAAATAATTGTATCAAGCTAATCTTTGAAGATATACATCTGTCTTTCCTAAAACATGTATTTCAGGGTATCACAGAATCACAGAATGTTAGGGATTGGAAGGGATGTCGAAAAATCATCTAGTCCAACACCCCTGCCAGAGCAGGGTCACCTAGATTCTTTCCCTTTCATGCTTCATGGAAGTCCAAAAATTAACACAAGGTATCCAGTGACTGAATTCCACTCCCACAACCAGTAGTAGCTCTTTTTAATATTAGGTGCAAATTAAGGTGCAAGAGAAAAAAAACAGTTTGTCTCATATCTTGTAGTCCACAATAACATAAACCCACCATCTTTAATAAATACTGAAAGACTGGAAAAATATATTTAAGATATCTACACAGTTAAAGATAATCATCAGATCTTGAATGAGAACCTACCAACTAGATACTTCTGAAACAGCCTAGTGAAGCCCATCATATGGAATTCCTACTAACTACATCAGAGTGTTTCTGGATGCTGATTGCTCTCTGAAGCATAGACAGAGCCTCACAGAGGTAGGAGATTTTTTTAGTCAGACACGTAGAGTCTATATAAAGTTTCTTTTCAAATATTAAATATGCAGTAGGGTTTTCCACGTAGTGGTTTTTTTGGAACACCAAGGATTGAGGCAGTGGGAGCTGTAATTTATATCTGTTGTCTAATTAAGCAATCAGATTACAGGCCTATGAAATGAAGCCCAGTAATCAATGGAAAGGAAGACAGGAAGATTATGGCAGATTAATTTGTCTCCCACCTGTAAGAAGATGGAAAATTTCATCAAGTATTGTCAAGGACAACACAAGGCTAAAGATTATTTGTCTTGGTGTTTCTTTTGCTAACGCAGGTCCACTATACATGGACTATTTACTTATACAGTGATTGAGTAAGAAAAAAACCAAACAACATTATAGCCCAGTCTATTTTAAATGTGATTCAGAATGGATTTCAACCAACATCTCTTCCTATCAATTCTAATGCAGTCTAGATCATTTTGATCTCCATAACCATCTTACAGGAATGTGTTGGCCTGTATTAAGAGTAAGCCAAAGGCTGAGGAGTGCACAGAGGAATTGAGGATGCAGAGAATATTAAGAAATCCTCCCCAGCCTGATAATGTAGACCCATCCTGCATAATTCACGCAGAACAAAGCATTTCCAGAACAAAAGATCAAAACCAGTCTACCTAGAATGCCCTGGATCATAGTGATACTACACTCCTTTACATTCACTTCACTACTTTTTAAATCAAACTGTTTTGCTAGTACTAAACCAGGGATCTATAGAATTTATTATTTTTTCAAGCTGATAGCTTTGGCAAATTTGACCTGACCTGAGCCACTCTGCAGATTAATATTTTACTACTAATCAATTTTCTGAAAAAAGAGAAATAAAAAATAAAAAAAGCAAACAACAAACAAACAAAACCACCAGAAACAACTAAAGACAACACAGTACAAACATGCCTGAGAGAAATTTCTTATATACTAGTGGATTATGATAACTGTTACTAGAACTGGAAAACAAAATGCTGGGAGATTAAATGAGAAACAATATAAAAAGCAATAATCTTTTAAATCCTCTTCTATTCATATATACATTAGGAAGCTTCAATCACCAATATAAAATTAGCCATATGTGACATCAAGATATACTTAGAAAAACCCTTGATTGACAAACTGGAGAAAAAACCCTCAACAATAAGTAAAGCTTTAGATGTCTGCTTCTGAAAGCAGTTGGTAATCCTGCCAATGTATATTTTCACAGAAGAGTTGAACATTTAATAATTTTAATTCCCAGAAAAATACCAATTCACTGCATTCTTGCTCTCCAAGAAATTACAAATCCATCCTAGAAAGTGGACTTGGCAAACACACATTCAAAGGAAGAGTCAACAATTTAAGGAATAATTCCTAGTTATGAGTAATAACTGGACACCTTCACAACTGAAGCAAATCAAACCAGGTGTAGTTTCATACCAATTATTAGCTCCTGAAAACAAAGCAGGGGTGGAAAACACATTATTTCACCTTTACAAAAATTCTGTCTACTTCTTTGTGGAAACCTTTAGGTCTCACCTATAATGTGGAATAGGGACTTAAACTTGTCAAGAGATGAAAATTTACCCAAACTTGGAAAAGATAATAAGGCTTTGAAAATGACAGTCACAATGTCAGGAGAGGCACATAACTGTTGAAAATTGAAATCATGAAAGATTCCATCTGCACAAAGTAATCCCCATCCCAAGACTGATCCTATACTTCTTTCATAATGCAATTTCTCCCTATGTTTCAGTCCATATATTGGAAGAACAAAGAGACTGACTCCTCTGTACTCTCCAAAGGCAGTACTAACTGAGGACTAGTTGGACAGAGGAGGATCTGTGTGGCAACAGAATGGGAGAATGGGCAGCAAGGGGCTGCTTTTGGGTGTGAGTAAAACTGGTGAGGCCCTGGATTGACTAATTAGGTTGACTAGGATCAGGAACCGAGCACAAGGGCAGTGTGACTATTGCTTGAAAGCAAAAGAGGGTACAGAAAAACCACAATACAAGGGACTTGAAGACCGAAATACAAATTATTTGGACTCACTGTGACCTCAGTTGATACGAAGTTAGTAGGTTCCAGTGACTTGAAGTAAAATTGATTAAACAGAACTAGAAAAAAAAGAGTCAGGAATGATAGTGAGTCTGGAAAGGTCCAATGTTAGATGCAGAGATCTGGGTGATTTAGGGAGGAAGAGATTAGAGAAAGGGAGAACTGAAAGAAATACAGAGTGCTGAGGAACAGCTAATTGCAAACAAACAAATGCAGCAAGGAACCACCAGCTTGCAACTGAGATTATCTGGGCAAAGAGATCTTACTGCTCCACTGAAAATGGAAAACCCAAAGGAACCAGGTGTCTTAATCCCACCTACTGAGCCACAAGGAGAGTTAAAGCCTAGTGCTTTGAAGTGTGCTACTTCAAACAGCAATGTTCTCTGCTGTGTATGTAGGGATTCTAACTCCCTTTAAGCCTCCATGAGCATATCAGCAAGCTGCCAAAGGATGAGATTTCTACTGTAACCATCCTGCTAAGAAAATGCCAAGCATGAGTAAATCATACACACAACATATTATATTCATAAAATTTTGATAAATTTAACATTATAAAAAAAGACTATACAT
>JAAGNO010015335.1:12249-22540 GCA_033439905.1 Ceryle rudis
AAAGACTATTGGTATAAATAGAAAATAGAGAGTGAAAGGTATTTCTAGACATTAGGAAGAAGGGCAGTTAAAGGCCTGAAAGTAGTCTGGAATCACAACTTCTATTAATAAAATCATATATGGTTGATTGCATACAACACATCTTAAGGATCTGCCTTTATTCAACTTTCACAGTAAATATGATTTATGCTAAATATGATATATGCTAAAGTGGGCTTTTGAAGGGTAGTAACTAATGACATCCATGACTATATGAGAGGAAGGATCCTATGTAGTTTAGTGTTTTAACCTGTCCTAATCTATTTCTTCAACAACAAAATTGAAGAAAATGTTTTGGCTTCAACAGTAAAGATTAAACTTTATTTATGTACACTGGAAAGCAATTTAATTTCAGAACACAAGATTCCACCTAACCTATCAAGAAAGAAGATTCATAATTCTGTTAAATTCTACCAGGGATAGGGAAAGGATGGACTTAAGTTTTACTTCTAGGTGTGACAAATACAGCAGGATCATGTAACTGAAATTCCACAAAATAAATTAAAACCTAAAAATTTTCTAAACTACATATATGCAAGAACACAATAGGCTTATTTTTAATAATGTGTGATATAATTAAGATTTAATAGAAATATTAATTAAATCAAATAAACAATATCAATTAAGCACACCATTTATTTTAGCCATGTCTTTCTAGATAATCAATAGCTACTATAAAACATGTCAGGTTTTCTGCTTTTTTTAAACACAGTGTACTGCAAACCACATACTTGTTCCATTAACTGAATCTACTTACAAATTATTAACTATATTAACTGTTACTGTAACTATTGTTGCCTAATTACTGAACCACACACACACCTCAAAACAAAACAAAACGAAACAAAACCTCTGCTGTTATTTTGGTTTTAGGTTAGGAATATGAGATACTATCATATAATACAAAGTCTGTATTAATCAAAAGAGTAGAGTCTTTACTCAGGAGACCAACTATGACCAATGCTGTGGCAGTAGTGGTTCTATCATTAAGTGCTTGTCACAACAAAGGTATTTTGAAATAAAATTGAATCATTTCTACAGGGTGAGTAGCAGATAAGCATCATGTTTTACGAGTACAAGTCTTGAGAGTGTTCTGGGTTTGTTACAATTTAAATTCTAAATATGAATAATATATCCTACAACAAATTAGTAGTTTTCTGAAGTTATTATACAGCATATTCTTATGTTTCTGACTTGTAATTTTGCTAGGTAGGCCCAGATACACCAAAAAAAGGCTACATTGGTGTTCACAGTCACACACTAAAAAACAGCCAGATGTGAACCTAAATTTCTTAAGTTTATTGAAGCTAAATATGGTGCAATCATATTTAGTAGTAAAAACCAGGATTACAGAAACACCGAGGGTGTTGTTTTGGTTCTTTTAATGAAAAGAATTGGCTTTCTTCTTGTGTCATCTTCCACTAAGAAAAAAAAATCACCTTTAATTGTAGCGAGATATTTTTTAGTTTTTGAGGAAACACAGCAAAACACCTGAACTATCTGCACCACTTTCTGAATTATGAAGAGTTTTCTTACAGTCATTGTATCATATGTTGACCAAGCCCAGTTTTGGTCCAGTTTACGAAACATGACAAGACCACAGTTAAAGTTGATCTATGCTGCAGGCTATTCATGTTGTTTACTCAGATGGTATGTCATAATACCATGAGTCTAGATACTGTGCCTTCTTTTTTTTTCCTTCATTTATTTTACTGAAGTTATATAACACCAGAGACAGAGGCAAGATCTGAATTTATGGTATTGTATCTTCCAGCTATGAATAAGCACCAGGCCAAGAGAGTGTATTCACAGGCATCTCCTGTGATGTCTTAGACCTGCAAAGACAGCATGTGCTGTTGATTTTGGGTTTTTTTCACTAAAGAATCACTGAAGAGTACGTAATAATGCATTTTTTCTGAGTGGCATTTTTTTTGTTTTAAAATGTATTGGTACTGGCAATCACTTTTTAAAATATTATCCTATAAATCATCAGCATTTCACCATTTTCTAGCTTTATCAAAGTACTATCAACTGCACTAGAAGCTGAATAGTATTCAGTTACTGATACAGTTTGGAGTTTACCACACTTTCAGAGGACATCATTGAGCAGCAAGAAGCTTCAGAACTTAGAAAATTCTGTAGATGGTGTTTAATATTGAAAACGGGGACATTTATGACTGAGTGCATTTTGTTCCTTTAGTTGCTACCATTTTTAGTTTCTACCATGGAAAATAAGAAAGGGGGGAATTACACACCCCTCCCCAGCCAGGTCGATCTCAAAATGCTTTACAAACCATGTGCACAATAACATGAGAATAATTGATACAAAATATTAAAAATATAAAATTACATCTACCTAGCAGTTTGGACTGGCAGAACTGTTTATGTGTTCTAAGAGTATAAATATGTACAGTTTATAAGAAGTGTTACTATCTTCTATTAGAATAAATTAAATATTTAAGGGAAAAATGACAGGCTTTCAGGCATGCAAGACTTTTCTTCAATCTGAAGTAGAATTAGCAATCTTACAAATTAAACAAAGGTTGAGAACAATCGCTCTGATTTTAATTTAATCAAACTTGCCAGTTCAATTAACTAAAAGATAAGATAGTTCATAAATATGGGGCAGAGAAAGGGAAAGACAATATATTTGTTTGCTCCTATGGGACAGAGAGAGCGAGCGAGCAAGCAATAGAGACACAGTAATTTATTGTCTGTGTAGCATGGAAAGGTTATCCTGGGGTGGCAAAAAATATAATGTGCCATAAAACCAACGTCTCTGTTGAGTCCATAGTTTTTAGTGCCCAGTAGAGTTATGAATTTTAGTTCCAGAATTATCTTTTGAAGATATTTTGTATTTTTCCCCTGAGCAGCAGGGATGAGAGGTCAGAGACGAAGTAGGATAAGTAGCTGGTCTGGATTAAAGCAAATGTGACATAGCTATGAAAGCTGGTGTTCAAAATTCAATAAGGCTCATGTAACTATCCTACTTCAAGGTTCTCTTTACTTGCCAACAGTGTTCACTCATAGAAAAAAAAAAAAAGTAAAGCCCCCATTTAAGCCATTTTCAACAGTTAAAATAGTGTCAAATAACTTTAAATCAGTCTTAAATGATAGCTGAAAATTAACTATGATGGTGATAGGACCTTTATAGAAAATAGAGAACTTATACATGGTATTAAGCACTTGCTTCTCTCTTCTCTGACAAAGCTGAGAGAAAGCAAAACCAAAAGTCTTGAGACAATCTTTTACTCAGCATAACTTCAATGAACTCCTGAGATTGTTCTAAAGAATTTCCAGAATCCACATTAACCTTGGGGTCAGGAAAGATGAAAAACGGTTCAAAACTCTTGGTTTAGTAGAACATTTTCCCAGTGTATGCAGAGTCATAACCACTTCAAACATGTTGAAACAATAATTTGAAGGCTCCCTTTCTTTACTCAAGTACCATAAACATGGGTTATGCTCAGGAAGCATTCCAAGCTGAAGTCCTCCAAGAGATTTTTGGGTTTTTTAAAAGAGTAAATTCCAGCTACCAAACCGTATCTCAGACATGCTATACTGTGGAGGTTTAACCACTCACTTGGTGGTTATCCCACACTTCAAAATGTCAAAATCATGCTATCACTCAATGGATAATATAATAGATAAACTAAGTTTTCTTAATTACATAGCCTGTCACACTCACTTCTGGGTGCTTTATAGCTAATCAGTAATAAGACTGTTAAAATGATACAGATATCTGAGGATACCGAAGGGGAGAAATAACAGCTTCTCCCCTGACTATGCTCCTTCAAGAAATGAAAGCAAGAAACAGATTGGAAAAAGGAAAGGTCCAGACAAATTAGCATTACACATTTACTATATATAAAATATATCTGAAAATTTATACATATATATATGAAAAAAAAGAAACAGAATAAACAGGAGACATAGTGGAACTCTACAAACAAGGATTACATTAACAATGAGAAAACAAATGACTGAGTTATGGTTTAAGTGTTTTTAAGGGGTTAGAATGAATCTTCACAAGATGCTTAATGATCATATCCATAAAGTATACCTTCATGAAACCCAGCAGTCTTAATACCCAGTCTAGGGCAAACAACTTAAGCACTTAAAATCCTTTTGCTATTAGACCAACAAACTCCTACCCAGCCCTCTAAACACTGTGAGCTAATCCAGGCCTCTTTCAAGCTTTTGGCTTAAATGTCAACCATATACTACTAGAATGTCTTTTCCTTACCTTTCCTTTCCTTCCTTTCCTCTCTTTACCTTATAGTCAATTGGGTCTTCTCTATGGTAAGACTCAATCAAATCAGAGCCAGCTTAAATAGTTAGAGTTGCAAATGAATACTTTTTTATTTATTAAAGTAACTTGGAAAAAACCTCACTCATGGTAATGCTCATTAATGTTGTCACACTACCTCATTCATGTTCATTCCTGTTAATAAGCATTACCATGAATGAGCATGAATGAGGTAGTATGATACATAAAAGCAACAAACTATTTCTACATTTGAGGTTTGGGCATTCACTATCATTGTTATTGTCATTGTCACTGCCCAGCCACTTGTTGCCATTAAGTTTTATTAAAAGATAGTCCATTTTCCAGAGGGACCTTGACAGGCTGGATAGGTGGGCCCATGTCAACCTCGTGAAGTTGAAGAAGGCCAAGTGCAAGGTCCTGCACCTAGGAAAGATCAATCCCAAGCACAAGTACTGGCTGGGTGATGAGTGGATTGAAAGCAGCCCTGCAGAGGAGTTGGGGCTGCTGGTTAATGAAACGCTTAACATGAGTTGGCAGTGTGCGCTGCCAGCCCAAAAAGCCAACCATTACTGGGCTGCATCAAAAGATATGTTGTGGGCAGGTCAACGGAAGTGATTCTGACACTTTACTTTGCTCTGGTGAGACCCCACCTGTAGTGCTGCGTCCAGCTCTGGAGCTCCAAACATAAGGACACACATCTATTGGAGATAGTCAAGAGGAGGGCCACAAAGATCATCAGAGGGCTGCAGCACCTCTCCTATGAGGACAGGCTGAGGGAGTTGGGGTTGTTCAGCCTGAAGAAGAGAAGGATTTAGGGAGATCTTACAGCGGCCTTTCAGAACCTGAAGTGGGCCTACAGAAAAGCTGGAAAGGAACTTTTTATAACATGTGGTGACAGAACAAGGAGCAATGGAGTTAAACTAGAGCAGGGTAGATTTAGATTAGATATTAGGAAGTTCTTTACTATGAGAGTGGTGAGACACTGGCATGGGTTCCCTAGAGAAGTTGTGGACGCCTCATCCCTGGAAGTGTTTAAGACCAGGCTGGATGAGGCTCTGAGCAACCTGGTCTAGTGGGAAGTGTCCCTACCCATGGCAGGGGGGTTGAAACTAGATGATCTTTAAGATACCTTCCAACTCAAGTCATTCTATGATTCTATGATCTACCTTCCTTCCCTTCTGTAAAAAAAAACCAAACCAGATACTTCAGTTAACACCGAAACAGAATTCAAGGATATATACTGCACAGGAAGCATAACTTGCATCTGGTCTGATCAATAAACAAAGATTCCACATATGGAATACTTGAAAACTTGATCACAAGAAATGAGGAAGGTGAGGATCATCCTGAAGCATCTGCAGGATATTAGTTGATTGCTTAGTGCATGAACTGTATCATTTGTCTATGATTTCCAAAATTAACTACATAATACGATAATAAAAAAAAAGGAATGTGAGTAATAAAGCATGGATACAATCTCATTCTTCTTACTATACAAAGTGCAAGGGAAAAAAAAGGTGCATTAACAAATAAAGTTTTTTTTTAAATTATTGTAAAAAAGAATTAGTAGCTCAGATTGTTAGACTGTCTGATATCCAACAGGAAATGGTTTGCCAAAACCATCTTCCCCTAATGTGTTTACCCTTATTATGAAGACAAGAGCCTATGATTACCAAAAATGAAAACTATTTCATATGCAACTTTTTAGCAACTATTCATTTTATTGGAACAAAGTAATATTTTCTACAAACTTTACTATCACTACTAAGAAAATTCCAACCAGAAAGGTATTGCTTGCTTTCTTATAACATAAGAAAAATATAAAAATAAAGGAAAAGCAACTTTCATTTTATTTAATAGATTCATTATTACAGATCATTCCCCTGTGAAATGTTCTATACAATCACAAAGGATACCAAAATCTGAATCTTGCCTAAGAGTCAAGAAGAGCTGGAAGTGGTTCAGAATCACCTTTAGCTCAACAGTGATTTCTACAGCCAATTAAACAGTGAAAGTGATGGACTCTGAGAATGCCATATGCTGCCCTCTGCTGAAAAGATGATCATTACAGCTTGAGGTCTTAAGGCTGGAAGGTCTGACAGAAGGGAAAAATAAGTGAAGGATCCTCTGATTTCATGGATGTGGATAATACCTTTAGGGAGAAAGGAAGATTAAATGATCACCTGGGCAAAGTAAAAATTCACAGAACATATGGTGTATATGTATAAATTATCTTGACAAGAACATGAAGTCAGCAAATTGGTTATTAGAAATATAACTATTGAGAATTGCATTGATTATATTCATAAATGTCTTTAAAATGGCTATCTGTCAAGTAGTTTAGATCTAACATGTAACTAACTTTAAAGACATTACACTATAATGAGGAAAGTCTTTCAGAGTGAAGATAACTTTTTTTACCCTGTCCGTACTGTGAAGAATCAGTGCAGTGCATTTTGAAGTAAAGTAATAAAGTGTACAATATCAAAATTTCTGTTTAAATGATACACTTGATGCCTGCTTCCCATAAATGACAGGTTTTAACTGGTGTTCACTACCACCATCATAGTATGTGATCTATCTTCACCCAGCCACTATATCTAACAGTATAGAAAGTGTTAGTTTTCTATTAATGCTTTTTGTTAAAATGTCATCATTTTCCATAATGTTTTGATATTCTGGAATATTGTTTAATTTTCATGCACAATACTATAATTTAAGAGGATTCTACTTCGTGACAACCAAGGGGAAAAAATGTTGATGGATTACCAGCAGCCATGTTTGGAATAGTCATATTTAATCACCCTTAGTGATACACATTTGGTCAGTCAAAATGTTAACATACATAATTAGGAGCTTTTGTGTACATTATCAAGGGATAGTACTTTTATATTAACCCAGAAACCAAGCTATTGTTAAGCAAGTTGATAGTAAAAACCAGTGTATATAGATGTGCACTTGATGGAAATGAACGACATCATAAATCATGCAACAGCAGGAACTACAGAAAATATTCTGGATATTACTGTATTACCTATAATTATAAATATCTCACTAGAAGGACAGAAATAAAAAGAGGGGAAAGAAGAGGGGTTTAAGCCATTTTTGTGCCCTACATCTGATGGGTCCTACAAAATTTCCAGTATTCCTTAGAATAGCTGCATGACTGCCTTCTTTTATATACTGCTTCTCAGAAGCTAGGTGAAGCAGAGAACTATCTGTTATTCTCCCCAATCTGTTTCAGTTTTGCAGAGGTATAGGAAACCAAGTGATGGGTACTGCATACTAGGTGAGGTTTTTTTAATCAGAGAACTAGAATGGGATTATTATCCAAGAATTTATATAGTTAAAATTACCATGGTTTGGGCACTTATTTGGAAGACCACTTGATCAAAATATACATTTTACCATAGTTCAAATAACAACACCTGTTGACAATCATCTACGTTTTTGTATACATACATTTTGTATAGAAAACTTACCCCACCACCTTGAAAATATGTGATTAGCGAGCTGTAGAAATAAAGGCTGTAAATTAAAAGTGGTATTCATTAACTGAGATTTTTATTATTTTCTTTTTAGAGGAAGAAATGTCATATTATAGTCAGATCGAAACCAGCTTTCAATTTGATAATGTCTGTGGCATCCAAAGGTGCCACTTGATGGCCTGGCTTGGGTACAGGAAGGGAGTGACAAGTGAAGGGACAACATTAAGAAGAAGCCCGTGCTGGCATGCAAGAGACCCTCGGTGACTCAAAGAAGAGGAGAAACAGTCCAAAGGAAAAATACCTCTACTTCTAGGGCAAACTAAATTCCAGAAGCTTCACGGCAGCATTCTTTGAGATGTTCTCTGTACCAGCTAGTGGCTCAGACAGAGTGGAAGTCTCCACACATGCCTGAATAAATTACATCAGTAAGAAGGATATATTAAGAACTAGTGGCAGACAGAACATGTACAAGAGACCTTTATCTAAAGTCAAAACAAAATGAGACTGCTCACATTTCAAAAACCTACTAGCACCAGGAAACTCAATAAGGGTTGCATCCCTTACAAGGGAAGCATTCAGGAAAACAGATCTTCTAAGAGTTGTTTCAAAGAAGCCCTCTGTATAAACCCCCTCCTTCAGAAAACCTCAAAATCCGAGATAGATGAGTAAAATTCAAATTAAAAAGTGAAGAATAATCACAACAGAGTACAGAAGAACAAAAAAATTGAAATTATATGTTTCCATACAAATGATGGAAGAGTAAAAATAAGGAATTTAAATCACTTAGATTCAAATAAGAAACTGAGTTTACAGCTATATCAGAAGCTTGACAAAAGAAGATAAATCAGTGAACACTACCACCAAAGTATGTAGGAAAGACTGGTTGTGTTGGTAGAGTTTTATTGTTAAAAGTTACAGAAGTTTTAGATTAAAATCTGATAAATAAGTTACGCGAATCAGGAATTCACACATGAACTGAAAATGAAAATGTAGAAGATAATAATGGGAACACTACACCTGGATGCAGTTTACAGTATTACTTTCCAGGAGTTACACAATGACAACAACTATATATAGCTCCAACAGCTTTGCAGAAACAAAACAAAATAAACAAACAAAAAACCAAACCCCAACGAACAAAAACCTTTTCAAAACCAGAAAATATATAAAAATTTGGTTTGAGGAAAATAAACTAAGGAGACATGAAATGGGCAGTCATTAAGGAAACTAAAGGAGTTGTATTTAAGTGTCAGAGCAACTATCAAAAGAGCCACTATCAAAAAGACCAAGAAAAGGTTCTGACTATTACAGCACAGTCAGGGAGACCAACTGAATAATACAGGAAGATATCTTTCAGAAAATTCAAATGAGAAAATAGAAAAAAATATAAACTCTAATCATTTGTAAAAAAAAAGTTGAGTGAGGAAGACCAAAAGTTTGAAGAATAACTTGGAAAAGGCAGAAAACCTAATAACAAATGCCTTTTCACTAGATGAGGAACAGGGAGCGCGACATGGAGCTTGTAAGAATTAAGGAACACTTAAAAGAAGGCAGCAATTTTTAGACCCATAATCACTGTTGAAGAGCTTGAAGAGTTTTGCTTACCATAATTTTTCTTTAACATTTTAAAATTTCTGAAACTTTTCAAAGTTGTGGAAGAAGTTCTAGAACAAAAAATCCCAAATATTTAAGACAAAGAAACAAATTTCCTATCTAATAATTGATATTTGTGAAAAGCTTCTAAATTATTCAGGAACACACCTAACCATGTTATGAAACCTCACACAGAATAGCTTTGGCTCTAGAGGACTGAAAAATAGCTAACACAATCTGGATTTTTGAGTGGATTCTGCAGAGCCCAGCAGAGAAGCAGGCAAGTAAGAACAATGCCCATACTATATAAAGTGCTAATATTCTAAGAAATAGAACCAGTGGATAAATGAATAACTATGATGTAATAGAAAATAACTTCTTTTTACAGGAACTTGTGCCTCAAACATCTATTAACTTTTTCTAAAGGAGTAAATATGTATATAAAGCAGAGAGTTTTGTTGTTTGGTTGGTTGGTTGTTTTTAATTTCCAGTCTGCATTCAACAAGGTTGCTTATCAGAACTACTTTAAAAAAAAAATTTAGGAATTGTCAGGCAATCCCATTCAGAAAAATACATGTATGCATTAATAATGAGTAATAAGGAGAAAGCAAAGGGAGTGAGGTAGGTTAACCTTGTCTAATAGCCAAAATCCCACCCAGTCAGTCACTCTCTCCTCAGCAGGTCTGGGGAGAAAACAGGAAGATAACCCAGGAACGAGAAAGCATGTGAGTGAAGATAAAAGACAGGGAGATTGCTTACTAATGAGTGGTAAGGAAACTTCCTACCCTGGTAGAGCCTACAGATTATTATCCATTATTGACCTGCCAGACAGGCAGTGATGACCTTGAAAGAAGAAAACTGAGGGCTGTCAAGAGAGACTTCAGGGCCTTGGGTCAACTGG
>JAAGNO010015335.1:22640-33630 GCA_033439905.1 Ceryle rudis
ACTGGAAACAAGCCTGGGACGTTTGTGGGGCAGTGTGCCAGCTCCACTGCTATTTCAGGGGAAGTGGGAGCCACTGAGCTATGTGATGGGGAAGATGCAAGAGCTATCAGTGAGGTTAGGCTCACAGTAGAACCTGAGAATGATCAAGCAGATGCAGAGGAGGAGGGGGATAATGATATCAGGTGTTCGTGTCACAAGATGAGGGATGACACTCCAGGGTTGGAGGAATGGGGGGCTAGTAAGGAACTTCAGCCCGTTACCCTGCAGCATGATGGGGACACAGCAGCACAGCCAAAATCTCATGGAGATGAGTCAGGGGCTCCTGTGATAGTAACAGCCAACAGGGAAACATTGGGGAAACACCTCAAGGGAATTAATGGGCATTTCTCTGGAAAGGGGACACAGCCAACTGCCCAGCTGAAGGGCCTCTACACAAACTCACGCAGCACGGGCAACAAACAGGAAGAGTTGGAAGCTACTGTGCTGCTGGAAGGCTACAACACAGTGGCCATTCCCAAAACCTGGTGGGAAGAATCCTTTGACTGGAGTGTGGCTATCGATGGCTACAAGCTGTTCAGAACGGACAGGAGGGGAAGGAGGAGTGGAGGTGTTGCTCTCTATGTTAAGAAATGGATTGAATGTGAGATTTCCCTAAAGAATAGCCACGAGCTATTGAGCAAAACAGGCTCAGTCTGGGGGGAAATTAATTTATTGTCCATTGAAATAAAAATGTAATTACTAATTCAGGTAATGGGAAACAAAAAGACAAAGATTAAAAAATCACCTCTCCTCCCTGCATTCTAAAGCTTAGCTTCATTCCTGCCCCACAGACTTCCCTGCCCCGCTGAGCAGCACAGAGGAGGATGAGAGGTTACAGTCAATACACAGCAGTTCCTCTCTACCACCACTTCTTTCTCTTCCTTTTTATCCACTCTAGTGTGGGCCCTCCACGAGATGCAGTTACCATCAGGAAATTAATCTCTGGTGTGGGTCCTCCAAGGGGTTGCAGGTAATATCTGCTCCAGCACCTGGAACATCTCCTCCTCTGAACTTGACATTGCTTCTGCTGTTTCTTTCACTCTTTTTTGCTCCCACCATCTCTCTCTGTCTGGTGTTTCCTGCCTTTTCTTAAATATGTTACCACAGAGGTGCCACCAGTTTATCTGAGGGACTCAGCTTTGGCCAGCTGTGGGTCCATCATAGATCCTGCTGAAACCAGCTGCGTAGGAATATGTTGTCAGTTTTCCCTATGAAAACTGTAGGGTCTCACTAGGATCTGTATTGTGACTTGTGCTGTGCAACAGATTCATAAATAGTCTGAAAGAAGGATCAAAAGTTATAAGGTTTGTTCACTTTGATAGTAAAGGTAATGGTTGTTTCAAATATCATGATATTGTGTGACTAGGCAATTAAGAGGCAGACAAAAATTCAGCATAGACAGATACAAATTGATAGACCAAAATAATAATAATTCCATCTTTACATACACAGTGATATACTCTGAAGTCGTATAACTTAATAGTAAGACCTTGGAGTTATAACAAAACACTCCTGGGAAACATCAGGAATATGCTTAATAGTAGTCAAAAAAAGCAAAGAGAAAAATGCAAATTACAATGTAAGGAATACAAAAAACATAATGTCACAGAATAAATTAATACCACAGCTCCAGTCTGAATACTATGTATAATTCTAGTGGTCCTTCTTACCTCAAAAAGAATACAATATAATTGGAAAAGGTACAGAAAAGGACAAAGAATGGATCAAAGTTGACACAATTTCTGTACAAAATAACCAGGATTCCTTAGCCTAGAAAAGAGATGGGGACATACCAAAGTCATATATTGGAAGTGGCATTAAGAAGGTGAACAAGAAAGTATTTTTACTGTCTTTTCCAATAGAAGCAACAAGAAACAATAAAAGAATAGATAACAGAAGATATGAGGGGGAAAAAAAAAGAAAGATAAACCTTCAAACATGTCATTCAATTATACCTCTGGCTGCAGACTCATAGATGCTTTCATTTCATTCAAAAAATGATCAAAATATTCACGGGGAAACAAAAATCTATGAAGGGCTAGTAAAAATAAAAAATCCTAATAAAAAAATCTCCCTAGTTCAGTAGAACTTTGAGCTCCAAATCATTTAAGCCTTGAAGGGTATTCTTGGAAAGGATCATTCCCAGGCCAAAATCTGTACCAATTAGATCAAAAGTGTACATCTTGAATACAGAACTATGACTCAGTGGCTCAAACATAGCCAGTGACATTTCAGACACCTAGGGTATCTGAGACTTGGGGCTGACAAACATGCGACTAGACAAACTCCGAGTCTTTCTGGAGTAACAGCTGCAGGCTAGGTTAAATACAGTAGAGCATTTCAAATAGCACTTAACTATATTTTGTTTATTAAATCCTACCTTTTACGTTAAAAGAAGTGGCTCAGGTCTATGGAGGCCCAAATGTCAGTTATATGCATTTCCATTTATAAATTTGGTATCCAGTAAACACACTGTGTATGTCAAAGCATGCTTGTTGGTGCCATAGTCAAAGAACCTCAGATAGCTAATGATTGTTATCTGCCTATCTGCAAACTATAGCTGCTGATTTCTTATAAGTATTACATCCAAATTACATCTATAATGAATCATCCATCTCCACTCTGTTGTACCATTTACTATATTTTTTAAGTCCTCTTACAACTTACTACTTTTCCAAAGTTTCTGTTTAGAACAGAGTAGTTATTTGCCACAGATGAACATTTCTAATTCAGATATCACAGTTACCTTGATAAATTAATAGAATGCTAGTGGGATTACATATCAAACATTCAAAATATATTCACCAGTCCAGAAGTAATTCTGCCTCCCTGTACCTTTGAATAACAACACCGTGGTACTTTATGAACATCCACTATTCTTTCCCAGGAAACTCCAGTTTCATTTAATGCTCAGGATGAATCTGCTCTGATAGGAACACGTGACTGTAGGTAGAATTTTTGTGTCATTTGCTACAGTACCTGGAAGTTGTGTAATAACTGAACAACTGAAAAGAAGGTATCGTGATCAAAACAAGTGATAGGTCCCCTGGAAAACCTGGATTGTGTTCTCTTGCTGAATGCCTTAATAGCACTGATAAGGCACTTAAACCAAGCTTTTCTGAAGCATCATTAATTGTTCCCCCACATATCCTGTCCCAAATATCTTTTGCAGAAATGGTGATAATGTACCTGCAAATGTAATCCAAGAAGTTCTGCTTTCAACTTACAGAAGTTAATATACAGCATATAATGTAAGGACTCTGAAAAACTAGGTTCTACATGTTTTCAATTTTCATATCCTGAATGATTTTATATGAATAACACCACTTTATTCTCTCATTTCTCTAGAAAATTTTAAAATAAAATAATCAAGACTCTGATAGTGAGTGGCACAAAAATGCAGTAATTCAGTCTTCAGAGAAAAAATAAGCAACACAGAAAGCAGGTTATATGTCAAAAGACAGACCAACAAAGTCGACATACAGTTGTAACTGAGACCTGTATTTAAGATGTACATATGTAATCTAAATTGAACAGACTGTGGTCTCGGAATAAGCACTGGAATTTGCTTAAGTGTCAGGGAGTGAAGAGTTCAAGAAGGTCTGGTCAAGGAAAAATGTAGTGGATAGACAGGAAAAGGAGTTTGGAAAGAGCATTCTGACAAAGAGGCAAAGGACATGGAGAGAGAACTAAGACTAGCTGGGCAAACACTGGACAAAAAAAAAGAAACAAGAAGAGGACTGAGATAAACAGTTACCCTGTTTCAGTACCCATACTAGATCAGAAAGCATCTGAGAAATTTGCTGAGATGTCAGAAACAGGAAAAAAATGTCCAGTCAGCCATGATTATGGATGACACTGGGAACTGGGAGAGGTCTTCTGAGTGCTAACTGAAGTGGCTACACAGGAAATCTGGAACTGTGTATGCAAAGAAGAAAGGAGATTTAACTAAGACAGGAAGCTTGCATGCCTGAAGAGTTCAGGTCCGTGGGTCATGATGAGAAAGAGGCCATAATGGAAATCCACAGGAGGGAGTGAGAGATGACAGTGGGCCCAGGAACCATGGCCAAGGTGATAAGGGTGGAACAGGACATGCCAGAAGAACTGAAATGGACTAGGCAAAGAAGTCCATGCCACATTGATATGCTTTCCTCCAAATCCTGAAATCGAAACCAAGGTTTGCTCTCTGCTATCCATAAGTATCTGTGAATCCTTGCTGGAAACCATGTTCGTCTCTCACATTCATCTGCAGAGCATATGTATAGGCAAATGAAATTGTTATCCCTTTCTCCCTCCTCAGTATCAGCAGACACTTTGGTTTCAATCTCAGGCAGACCCAGACACCAGCAGCTAGGCTAGGGCTAGCAATGGTCCAGCTGAAAAGGAATTCACAATTCCGATGTCCCGTTGCTATTCTGGCTCAGATTTATTCTGAATCTGAAGCGTGTTCAGTAGCTTGGTAAGAACAGCACATGTGCTACCAGTGATGCGACAACTGAATGTCTGGGCTTGATGCGCAAGCTCTTGTTAGATGCACGAGATGCAAAGGGAGGAAGTATATTCAGTTGCCATCTGTTAAATTACAAACTATGAGAGGATCAAGCATGCTTAGTGATGACAGAGTACTAGCAACTAAGCTCCAGGAAGTCACTACTGACTATACATACACTGAGCCACAGTTTTGGAAAGGATAATAAATGTTGGAGGAGAATTGTAAGAAAGAACCGAGTGTGAAGCTTTGGGTAGAGACCTTTTGACCTGGGCAATCAAGTCATATTCCTGACTGGAAAAAGCTGGTCTTATGTACAAGCACAAGGGCAATGAAGTATTTAAATGGAAAATAGCATCACTTTTTTTTTTTTTTTCCTTATCAATCTAATTTTCTCCATTCTCTGAAAGGACTGGACCTTTTTAGCTGTTATGACCGTAACAAGCTAGTTGAGGCAGACTCCAGTATGTAAAATATTGCTTCAAATTCTCAAACTTAAGTAAGTCCCAAACAACTGAAAATAGGCCCATCGTAATACTGATTCTATATGCATACATTCTTCCTTGGGATATACTGATCCTTTGTGAAGACCAAACTATTTATAATTGACATATGATTCTGTCTTTTAGAAAGGTAACATTTTGCCACAGCATACATAATAACTTTATCTTAAACACCATCCATTTTCTAACTTCACTTCAATGCCTGTCTGTACTATTGGCATAAGCTACAAGGGAAGTTCTCAGACATGGCATATTTGTACTTCAAAATAAGGTTAAAAGTCATTAAATAATATTCTAAAAATTATTTAAGGCTTGTCTTTTTAAAAATGATTAAATATACACTCTTTACCAAGAGAGATAACACAAATATTTTTTCCAGAAATAGGAAATTCTAATTTTTTTAACAGTAATCATCAAACCTGAAAAAAACCCTCGCTTCATAATTATCTCAGTGGCCAAGATACTCTGAAAAGAGGTGAGAATGCCTACGTCAGAGTGATTCTTTGCCCCTAGTTAAGATAAGAAATAAAAGGAGATATTCTGAAGTGCACTGTTGAACTCATGCATCTACTCAGCTTTACATGAAACACTTAAATATTCATGCTGGCAGACAGCAAAATCACTTTCTGTCCATCTGGTAAAACTATTCTCATGGAGAGCAGGAAATGTAAATTTGTCTTTCCTGAGACAAAGGAAGAAAGTGAGCTAAGATCTCCCACATCTGGGCTGAACACTCTAACAACCGAACTCTCAGACAGAATGGATATGGCAACATAACGATCATTTACATCATCAGACTAGTCTTTCCCCTTCTTCCTCATTATTTTCTGTTTTCCCTGAAGGCTGCTGTTTGTATAACCCAATCCCAAATTGTGATTTGCTTTAAGTAAACCAAAAGCAGAAGCCCAAGACTGCATTTAAGTAAACCAAAAATGCAGTCTTAGCTCTCTTAAAAGAAAACTTCTCCCAGAACTAGTGACCTAAAAAAGACAGCATCAAGGAAGAATACAACCATGTCTGATTTATTGTCACCAGAGGTGACAACAGAGCTGTAACTACAAACACCTTAAAGCTTACAATACAAGCTGTCAGACAAAGAACTCCCTGCAGTTTTAGACCATCTGGATAGCTACAAACTTTTCTTAATCTCAGTCAAAAAAGAACATGAACATGGATGTATAAACAGTGGAATCTCAAGCAGGAACAGAGACACTACTTAGCATCAGCTACTTCAGTATTCAAATAATGCATCCAATTTCTGCATCCACAAGTCAAAAATAATGTTAGTAAAAAGCTAAATATTCACAATAAAACCATCAAAGTACTAAAAAACATGAGCTAAAGTGAAAGAATCAAGAAATTTCACCTACTTAGTATAACGTATAACTAGATTACAGTCTATAAATATATACACAGAAACATACATTTCATTTCAGTCTCACAGACAGAGGCATAACAAGAAACTGAACACAAAGTTAGAATTAACAGCGTAATTAACTATAAGGAATACCTCATTGAAAACTGTAGTAGATACTCCCATCTTGGAAGTATGTTTTTTAAAAAGCAAGGTAGAAGGTTTTTTTATCTTTAGAAAGACATGACCCAGTTCAAATGGGAAGAAACTAAGAAAGCCACGAGGTCTCTGTTGTACAGTATGCCAGGCTAGATGATCACAGTACTCCCTTCTGGCTTTTTAATCCATGAAACTGTGTACATTTCCATTTCAATGAAACTGCCTCTTTCAATGAGCATTTTTTAAAGGAACAGCTTTCCAGTGAGCACTAGTTATGCCTTGAAGGCATACCACTGTTTTGGGGGAGGCTTGTGAAAAACTTCTGGATAGCACAATATGGTGTTACTCTGAATGAGGAAAGCATTCAGTCCTTTCTGAGCCAATGCTGGGACCAAGTACAGTATACAGTGGAATCTGCTGTGTATAACATATTAATTGGAAAATTAACTCTTCACAGCACCACCGTGAATCAGTTTATTAACTCAGTCCCATCATCACTTCATTAATTTAATGGACACTGGCTTGGCATAATCTAATTTTAACTTGCTCTTCTCAGTGATGTTCAATGATAGGACAAGGGGCAACGGGTGCAAGCTGGAACATAGGAGGTTCCATGTAAACTTAAGGAGAAATTTTTTCATGGTGAGTGTGACAGAGCACTGGAACAGGCTGCCCAGGGATGTTGTGAAGTCTCCTTCTCTGGAGACATTCCAAACACACCTGGACACGTTCCTGTGTGACCTACTCTAGGTGATCCTGCTCTGGCAGGGGGGTTGGACTAGACGATCTTTCAAGGTCCCTTCCAACCCCTAACATTTTGGGATTCTGGGATTCTGCTTACCAGATACTTTCTCTTAAATCACTAAAGAAAAGGGAGTCTAATGTAGAAGTGTTATCACTGGAACATATTTGGATCAGGATTTCTAATATAGATTCCTCAAAAAGGAATTTTATTTTTGTGCATCCAGCTACTCGGAGACCTGAACCACCATAAGACAAATGGATACCATTGGGTAATTCATGTAGAATATTGCACTAGGGTAGACACAGCCTTCAGAGACCCTCTGGCTGTGACAATCTAACCAGTCCATTATTCTCCATCTATCTTAAACCACTGCTTCATAATACTACAGAGATAATCAAATATTCTTTAAAAATCCACCTCACTATAGGGTTTTGAAGTTTGGAAGGCACTGATTTTGATGGTTAGCAATAAATTCAAACTTTTTAGTGTGGAGCACAGAATATTACTTATTCATATCTATTTCATTTTCTAACAGTAGTTTCCATTTCATTAATAGCTTCTTGTGATTTTTATTATCTCATTTCAGATGTGTAAGGAATCAGTCAGAAAAAAAAAAATTAAGATAATTCTGACTGCTGATGCACAGATGTAGAACTGTAGTTCTTTTACATAAAATTAATTTTTCTGCAGATAATACAATAAAATGGACAGACTTTCAAGTTCAATGACAAAATATCAGCTGGAATGCAGTTTCCCAATAAACATAAAGACTTAAAACACAATCATATCTTAAAGTTAGAGAGGATAATCAGAGTAGTATACTCACTTTTGAAAAGATCTCATTATTTTGTGATTTAATCTCTGTATGCAATTTGTATGTGTGTGCGCTATAATCACATTTCACCTTGAGAAAATCCTGCATCTGGTACATGGTTTCAGCAGGGAGTCCTTATACTAGTAAATCTCAAAACCAGATCTGACTTTTTACTTGCTGTGATGCCAACAACAGCTCATGCAATTATTTGTCCGCTTTTAGCTTAGTGTTTGTGAATAACTTCTTACACCAGCAATCAGTTGTTATCTTTTTGTTAATATTTTTCATCGTCGTGTCTGTAGAGGTCACTGTGATAGAAAGGGCAAATCGTATAGAAAATATCTGTAGTCATGAATAAAGAGTTTGAAAATAATGCTATTTCCTTTTCATTGTTTCATCCACAATGTTGCCTTTCACAGCCTGACCTCAAATGTGTAACAATACCTGATGAGAGCATAAGAATAGCAACAACCACATGTTTCTCCATAATTGCCGTTTGTCAGCCATTTCTTCAGCATTAACAACATTCCAGACAACCCAAGGTCAACTATATCTTATGCTAAAGGACAAAGCCCTTCTCGTCAAAAGAAATGGGCAAGCCAACAAAATCCATTGCCAACTTCCAGATGAGTGCTTGATTCTGGCTCAGTTTTATGCCCATGACCAAGGAAAGCAAAGCCACTGCCATATTCTCGCAGTATAAACTGGCAATCAAAGCAACTGAAAATATCACTAGTAGTATTTTTCCCCCTTTATACATACACAATCAACTCCATGTGTTTGCACAGTATTTTAATACAGAGTTAAACTAGTGCCCTGAAGTGACCTTCCCTATAAACCTGACCTTAACAGTGTTCTAAAGGATGTTTATATGAAGACAATTCTCTATCAGTTTCTAGAGTGTATTAAAATGTACAAAATTTTATGAAGTACATGACAAATTTTCTACCTTCAGTCTTACTAAATTCACTATTGAAACTGATAAGAAATATTAATCTAAAAATAGAATGAATAAGGTGGTGTTACAGATTTGGTTAAGACCCTTATTAGGCACACAAGGATTGAGGAAGTTAGGTAGGTATAGTCTCAGTAGAGGTGCCTATAAAAGAAAGAGAATCAGAAGGAAACCAACCACAAAGACAGGAATAATATACCTTGAGGATGTTAATAGGAATTATTGTTTGCCATTTTTACCAAGTGAGAGATAAAACTGTAGGAAAGAAAGTATTTTATAGTTTGATTTCTCTTGTACTAAAGGGAATGGGATTTTATTTGTTTTTCATAATTAGGCATGTTTTAACGAAAAAATAACATACTCAATTTTATATAGGGAAAATTAAAACAAACCTATGAAATAGCTATCAGCTCATGTTAGAAAGCATAAAAGTAGAATATAGCTTTGTTTGAAAAATGCCATTTTAAAAAAAACTTTAGATTGTTTTTCATGAGAAAAATAGTTTCAAATTTAATACTGAACTACTCATCCTTTCTGTTGAGTACTAAAGGACAAGATTAATGTATTCCAATCTTTTGATGAAAGATTTTAAAAGAAAGATTTAGAAGGGTCTAATGCCATGAAGCAATTGGCAAGAACATCACTTGACCTTATGCACCAATTGTTTCATCTCTTTTGGCACCAAAATTGTTTTTCTTCGGATCCACAATATGACCCCTGTCTTGCTGCCAAATCAGTCCTTGACATTAAGAAAAGAATTTCTGGTGGCAGCAGATTTTAGAGCATCAAAAATGGCAGATTCAACATCATCAGTCTCATGAGAGCAGTGGACTATGCTGATAGAATTTTCAAAAAAAAAAAAATTGTTCAACATGAACCTACTGTTACTCATAAAAATTGAGGAATGTTGTTTTTGCTTTGCTAAATGGCATACAGCTGATTAATTCTAAACTTGTAAAAATGTATGGTTTTTTCCTGACTAAAGAACTACCAGTGACAAAGATGCATTTCTCAACAGGAAGACATCAACTAATGAAACAAGACACCATGCTAAACACACAATTATAAATATCCTCTAAAGTTTTACAGAGATTAAATGATAAGTGCTGCAACCTCTGGTCTGAGTTCTAGGTTTAGAATTATGATATGCTTTAACCAATATGGTTTGGACTCCATACATTAGGTTTACAGTCTTGTCACGATAATAATTCAGTTTATAATTAACAGCCAGATAAACTCTCAGCTCCCAGTCTCTTCTATGTGTATTATAAAAAAAAAAAAAAAAGACACCTACACCTAGGTCTCAAGGTATCATCATAACTTTAAAATGTAGCACAATAACTGTGTGATGTATAAAATGCATTTGTTATACTGACACGCTGTTTCATTTATTGTGGAGTGACAGTCTGCATAACAGAATCACGATGTCTAGAGCTGTTTGACCAGGTAATCACTAAAGGTTGTAGTGTTATGTTTTCCTGGTTTGAGTGAGAACAGAACTCATTCTGTTCAGTCATTTTACTTTTCAGCTCAGTTCTTCTAACTGCACTGTCTGAAGTTAGCAGCCTGTTTTCACAGACAGTATCTGCTTCCAGCAATGATAATGCCCCATGTTTACAGTTAGTACCGGGGATTGGTGTGCAGACCGAGGTCACTGCTGGATCTTCTGTACCACATTGGGGGGTGCAGGAAAGTGAAAGGCTGCACCTGCAGAGAGAAGCGGACAGGGCAGGTGACCCCAAACTGACCAATGGGGGATTCCAGCCCATATATGTCATATTCGGTATAAAGCTGAGGCATCACGAAGATCAAACTCTCAGCTCAGCTCATCCAGCTTCTTCCTCGCTTCTTCAATCAGGACCAGAGGGAATGGCTGCAAGATGCACCAGGGGAAGTTTAGGCTGGATATTAGGAAACATTTCTTCACTGAAA
>JAAGNO010015335.1:49710-65426 GCA_033439905.1 Ceryle rudis
TCTCTTTTTTCTTCTTTTTTTTTTTTTCTTTCCTATTTTTCTTTTTTTTTTTTTTTTTTTTTTTTTTTTTTTTTTTTTTTTTTTTTTTTTTTTTTTCTTTTTTCTTTTTTTTTTTTTTTTTTTTTTTTTTTTTTTTTTTTTTTTTTTTTTTTCTGGGAGGGGGGGAAATGTAAAAAATAAAGAAAGAAAATTCCCAAGAATTAGACTTACTGCTATCTACATTTTACTAGATCTCTCTGGAAGACATTACATGGTCCAGTACACAGGCTGAGAGCAGAAGCTGGAGAACACTGTAATTAACAAGAGATGGATCCTATCACTTCTGTTATTTTCCGTTATTACTGCAACTTAACAATGTAGAATTTGAATGGAAAAAACCCCAACTCCTATCAGACTATTTTATGATACTAAGCCTTGCATGACAATTTACTTAACTTTGTTAACAATTTTTACATTTGAGCTGGAATAAGAGCAAGTTCCTAACAGTGTTAAACACTAGTGAAACAGATTACCTTGCCTTCCCAAGTAATGATAGCTTGAGAAGCATTAACATTTTGAACCCTCAGTTTACAAAATCTACTATTCAAAACTAATACAGTGAGAGACTGCAGTCTGTGTTTGCAGCAGTGTACCGGGAAGATAGCCTACAAATTTGTTCAGATCAAGGCATCTCCTGAAGCAGAAGCAGAGAGCAGTATTGTGTCAGCATAAAGCTATATCCAAGTTAACCGGTGTGTTAAGATGTACAGTGTATCAGCTTGGACAAAACAATATGCTAATTCAATGATATTACTTTTTGAGACCTTAGCCAGTGTCTTTGCACTTCAAATATGACATAATCAGCTTGATTGACCCTCATTTTAGGGTCAGAAAAAATCTTTGGGTTAATTATCATACTGTTTACTTATAATGGATAGGCAGCTTTTGTGTAGCTATGATTATCTGGTATATCTATCTGATTTCAGTGCTAATAATAGCTTGCTCTAAGAAGTATTAAGGTACGGTATTGATTTCAAAAAGACTATATCACTGTGCTAATATACAAGAGATTCAATTAGTAAAGATGACTGGCAACATTCATCTAAAAGCGCTCCCTGCTTTCCTGTGAATACCTAAAGTATAACTTAGTTAAACATTAAAATCAAAATATTCAAAAGCAGTCAGAAATGTGAATGCTAAAACTTTAGAAACAAGAAACAATTTCCAGAGAATAAAGGTGCAGAAGGCTTCATCATTTCGAGTTTCTCAAACTGTATATTCATAACTTAAAGACAGAAAAAAAAATAATCAGCTGTTATTTTTTAAGACCTCTATATCAGAAGGGATAAGCACAGAAGGAGAGGCGGTGGTATGGCCCTGTATGTTAGCGAAGGCTTTGAATGTCTTCGGCGTGATGATAATGGTGATGATAGGGTTGAATGCTTATGGGTGAGAATCAGGGGGAAGGCTAACACGGCAGATGTCATGGTAGGGCTCTGTTACAGACCAATCAGGATGAAGAGGTTGATAAAATCTTCTACAGGCAGCTGGGTAAGGTCATGTGAAGGTTGGTGGCCGTCTTGGGCAAAGTGACCAGGAGCAGGTGGAGTTTTCAATTCTTAGGGAAGTAAGGAGGGAGGTCAACAGAACTACCTCCTTGGACTTCCAGAAGGCATACTTTGACATATCTAGGCGATTGGTCGATGGCATCCCTTGGGAGGTAGCCCTCAAGGACAAAGAAGTCCAGAAAAGCTGGACATTCCTCAAAAGGGAAATCCTCAAGGCACACGAACTAGCTGTCCCTGTGTACTGTAGAATGAGCCAGTGTAGTAGAAGACCAGCCTGGCTAAACAAAGAGCTTTGAGCAGAACTCAGGAAGAAATGGAAAGTCTACCGGCTATGGAAGAAGGGGTTGGCAACTCAGGAAGAGTACAAGGTTGTTGCAAGGTTAGGTAGGGAAAAAATTAGAAAGGCCAAAGCTCAGCTAGAACTTAATCTGGCCAGCATCATTAAAGATAATAAAAAGTGTTCCTATAAATATGTTAACAGTAAAAGAAGAACTAAGGAGAATCTCCACCCTCTACTGGACACGGGAGGGGACCTTGTGACCAAGGACAACGAAAAGGCTGAGCTGCTGAGTGCCCATTTTGCCTCAGTTTTTGTCAACAATACCAGTTGTTACCTGAGGGTCCAGCTCCCTGAGTTGGAAGATGGGGATGGGAAGCAGAATGCAGCCCCCATAATCTGGGAGGAAATGATCAGTGACCTGTTGTGCCACATAGATGTGCACGAGTCTACAGGACCAGATGGGATCCACCCAAGGGTACTAAAGGGGCTGGCAGAAGTGCTCACCAAGCCACTCTCCATTATTTATCAGCAGTCCTGGCTAACCAGGTTGGTCCAAGTTGACTGGAAGCTAGCAAATGTGATGCCCATCTACAAGAAGCACTGACAGGATGATCCTAGGAACTACAGACTTGTCAGACTGACCTTGGTGCCAGGCAAGGTTATGGAGCAGTTCATCTTGAGTGCCATTACACAGCAGATACAAGTCAACCAGGTGATCAGGCCCGGTCAGCACGGGTTTACAAAAGGCAGGTCTTGCCTGACTAACCTGATGTCCTTCTACAACAAGGTGACTTGCCTAGTGGATGAGGGAAGAGCTGTAGACATTGTCTGCCTGGACTTTAGTAAAGCCTTTGACACTGTCTTCCACAGCATTCCCCTTCAGACATTTGTGGCACAAGGCTTGGATAAATTCACTCTGCACTGGATAAAAAACTGGCTGGATATCCAGGTTGAAAGAGTGGTAGTGAACGGAGCTAAATCTGGCTGGTGTCTGGTCACAAGTGGTGTTCCCCAGGGTTCAGTACTGGGGCCTGTTCTCTTTAATATCTTTATTAATGATGTGGATGAGGGGATTGAGTGTACCCTCAGTAAACTTGCAGATGACACCAAGGTAGGTGGGTGTGCCGATCTGCTAGAGGGTAGGGAAGATTTACGGCAGGACCTAGGCAGGTTAGATCAGTGGACCAATGTTAATTGCATGGGGTTCAACAAGGCCAAGTACCAGGTCCTGCACTTGGGTCATAACAACCCCATGGTAAGCTGCAGACTTGGGGATGTGTGGTTGGAAGGCTGCAAGCTGGAAAAGGACCTGGGGGCACTGATCAATAGTTGAGTCAGCAGTGCATGAAGGTGGCCAAGGCCAGTGGCATCCTGGCGTATTAGAAACACTGTGGCCAGCAGGAAGAGGGAGGTGATCAACTCAGCACTAGTGAAGCCAGACCTTGAATACGGCGTTCAGTTCTCAGCCCCTCACTACTAAGAAGGGCATAGAAGTGGTGAAGCGTGTCCAGAAAAGGGCAACGAGGCTCATGAAGGGCCTAGAGCACAAGTCCTGTGAGGAGCAGCTGAGGGAGCTGGGGTTGTTTACTCTGGGGAAGAGGAGGCTGAGGGGAGACCTTCTCACTCTCTACAACTACCTGAAAGGAGGGGGACAGCCTCTTCTCTCTGGTGATGTGTGACAGGACCAGAGGGAATGGCTGCAAGATGCACCAGGGGAAGTTTAGGCTGGATATTAGGAAACATTTCTTCACTGAAAGGGTTACCAAGCATTGGAATGGTCAGCCCAGGGCAGTGGTGGAGTCGCCATCCCTGGAGGCATTTAAATGGCATATGGACCTGGTGCTTAGGGACGTGGTTTAGTGGTGAGCTTGCAGTGGTGGGTCAAAGGTTGGACAAGATGATCTTGAAGGTCTCTTCCAACCAAAGACGTTCTGTCATTCTGTGATCTATTTTTAAGGAATTTGCTAGATTTTCATTACAAGGTCTCCTACCCATTCTGTTCCACCAACATGGTAAATTCTTGTAGTCCATCTGATTCACTGAGCAGTATTACCAAAAGGTGTTCCCTATTGGGAACTATACATTTTTGTCACAAATTCAAATGATCAGATCTTAGGTTTTGGTTGGGTTTGTTTTTATTTTTCTTTTTCTGAGAACCGTATTTGTTCATGCATCAGGACAAGGGACTATGCAAGAGCTTTTCCCATCAAAACCCAAGGCTGCACCATATAGTTCAGCCCCTGGGGAAACACAAATACCATTTAATGCACCCTTGAAAATGTATTTTATCCAAAAGGAATAGTGATGAGGACCGTTGCCTCAGCACTTTCTCTAAGATGGGCTGCCACAATCTCCTGGAACTTCAGCTGGTATTTGCACTCAGTGTTGAACTGGAAGAGATTATTTTTTTCTATTTTAGTGCACAAAGGATAGCCATATACTGAAAATCACCTCAATCTGAGCAAGGGAAAAATTAGAATATCTTTGGAGTGTTGTTTTACTGGATAATGTTGACTAAAAATGGTTAGCTCTAAACATAGTTCTTGCACCGTTTTACAGCTTTTATCAACCTACTTGAGATTATTAGATCTAATCTGTTATATAAAACCATTTTACAATTTTCATTTTTCAAAAATACCAGTTTCCCTATTTTGGTAAGTACTGTTAAATTGATAAGAATATACAACACGCAATTAGATACGATTCATTACTTACACCCACTAATTAGAGACACACTTTCCAATACAGTTTTCATGATAATGTGTTTTCATTTCTGTAGTTTAAACTTGACGTGAGGCAACTGTCAATTTATTCTCACTGCTCTCTAATTCCAGTGTTCTGAGCTTAAACTTCACATGTCAGACTGACAAGGAAAGTTGAATGTACTTCTAAGTCATATAAGCACACCTGGCAGAGTAAAGTACAAAACTCTCATTGGGAAACCTCATAAATCTCTAAAAAATACATAATTCCTTGCAGTTTCTGTATGTGTGTGTTTACTAAAAACACTGTAGACAGAATGAGATATAAGACATTTTACAAAGTGGGAAATTACTCCAGTGGCAGACAGACAGACTTTTCCTCTCTTGCCAGGAAGAAAATTGCCTCTGGAGATTTCAGATCTTGTCATCAGACACCATCATCACCCTCCTAACTTGGAAAACCCTTCTATGCAGAAAGGACAGTACAACTCTTATTCAGATCACAGTATGGACCTCTATAGAGATAGGATCATAATAGTAACATTATTTTCAGTTGTCATACAGAGCTAGCCCATTGAAAGTCAGATACCAGATACAGGAAACAAAACTCCTCCTTTTTCTCCATGATAGGCTCTTCAGAATAGTTCGTTTGTATAGTCACGGTAAAGTTTGGTATTACAAAATCTTCAGCCAGAGCGCTTCAGACATATTAAGTGCTTGCTGTTAAAACAAAGATTACATCATTTTACACATTTTACAAATTAGGTAGCCAGGGCATCTACAAAATGATGGTTAAGCTCATTTACCTTGTCAAAGGCTTTAAGATCAACTGATGAAAAGTGGTATCTGTATACAGTTGTCTTACTGTACTGGCTAACAGCTCATCTTCAGGCAACCTGTGCCAATTTCTACATACTTTTTTAAAGCATTTGTTTTTACTGGTTCCTATCAGGTTCTGGAATCCTCTTAAAGAGAAAGGTCTTCCTTTCTTCACTATTCACTTTTGTGAAAAAACCCAAAACAAACCCAAGAAACCTAATAGTAAGTAGCTAAAAAGTAGCTCCATGACACAGTTCAGACAACCTCAACCCACACACTGCAGTAAGCATCATGGTTGATGAAATCTAAATGGATGAAGAAAAGCTTTGGGGTTATATTATTGTGTTGTTACCAAGATCTAAGTAACAGAGCAATGGGAAATCAGAGTAAAGGTATGTAAAAGATGAGCAGGCCAGTGATGATGTAAAATAGATAATAAATAAAAGGAAACCAAAGAACTCAGTTCAAATTTGAAGACCTCAATGCAGAACTCCTTTTAAGAATGAGTATTTTGACAAATTTCCCTTGCAAATCTAGAAATACACTAGTTATAAAAAGATGTTCTGTGTAAATGTTGTATCTTGGGCAGCACACTAAATGACCCTGGGCACAGGCTGTTCCTGTTTCTTTTTAAAAATCAGCTCTTTCCTCACCTCCTCTCAGGAATCTCACTAGACAGATGCTCGACAGAACTTCTTTTCACTGACCATTTGAAACACTTGTTAATCTCCACACTTGTTCATACCAACTTGTTTTTACACATTTGCTCAAGTCCTAGAGTATCCAGGAGACTCCTGGAGACTTTAAATGAGGGTAACAAGTCACTGGTGTGCTTTAATAACAAGAGTAAGAGAGAAAACCAGCATTAAAATTAATATAGTTCAAAGAGATTTGAACTTTAGATTCTGAAACAAAGTAAGAGGATTTCCTTTTCCATTACACACTTGAACAAAGACACGAGGATGAACTGCGTTCCTGAAATCATACAGATTAGCTACATAGAAAGAGAAACCGAATTTGCAACCTTTGCCTTTGTATCCTTTTTGCTAATGACATCTCTGTTCTCTAAGCTGCTAAATGAGGACCTGAGATATACAAGGCATTTTTTTCCTTCCATTATATAAATATTATTATAAAATTCAGAGGGGAAAAATACCACATATTTTTTAATTCAACATCAAATCATTCTAAGTATCCAATAGTCAACCAAACTTTTCTTTTTGGGAGGTTACATTGAGGCAAAGAGCACAAAGCACTGAGAAAATGAAAAGGTAGTATTACTGAGATGATGCAAGAATGGGCAAAATAGTATTCTTTTGGAAACCACAGGTGAAGTTTATAGGAGATGTACTTTATTGAATGATGATTGTAATTCTCAAATTGCACTGATAGCTATTTTGCTTTTTAGACACCTGTTTGGAAATGTGACACTCAGAGTGCCTTTGTGTGATGCTCACATTCATATCCACACAGATCATTGAAGTGCTTTCTAAATTTACAGTCTCTGGACAAGCCAGAAGAAAAAGAGCTTGATGACTAGCAAAGCAGGAGCGCAGTCTTGTTCCCCAACATTAGACAGTGTGAGTTGGAGAGTGATAGCTGGCGTCACAGAATAACACTCTTTTTGAATTGTCTTCATTCAAATACTGGCAAGTACAAATCCATGCAGTGGTGGTAAAGGAAATATTATAGTTTTTAAGAATCTGCACCAAAAATTTATGATAAGATTTAGCCAGATGTTCCTGCTAAGTTTCATATGGATTGCAGAGTTGTGCCTTCCACTTCCCCTAGTTTCCTTTCACATTTGATACTACCAACATACAGTACACCAAAATGCCTACAGTCAGAAATCCATCCTCCATCTACAACATGTCTCACATACTAAAAGCACTGGCTCTTTCCAGGACTGTGCAACATCTTTTCCCTCACGCTCTCTGAACAAAATCCTCCTTGCTGCTGATTAGTCTCTATAGTCTTCTCCCAGCCTGACCTTGATTCTAAAGCCTGCACGCATTTATGGTCAAAAGCTCATAGCTCTTAGGAGTATCTATTTAAGTCCCATATCTGTGTCCTTCCTTGTCCCGCAACACTTCATGGATCTCCTTGACAGTCCCTTTGCCAGCAAGTTCCATCACCTTTCAACATCCTGACCCCTCTTTTCAGCATGATGCCCCTACCACAGCTTTATAATGTGTCTCTTTCACAGAGAAGTTTTTGCTTCACCATAGACACTCTCCTCTGGCAAAAAAAACCCCAAACCCTCAGTCTACAGTTGGACTGATACAATCCTTCAGCTGAACATACAGACTGTATTACCACTTTGTAGCATACACCAGAAACAATTTCTGAACCCAAGAATCAAAAAGTTTTCTGAGCAGTCATTATTGCCCCTTCCTTGTTTTCCTGCTGCCCTAGCTCAGCATTTTCCCAGGATCCAGAGGGAATTCTATTGCAAAGAAGTTCTTAGGAGTTGAAAAGTCTGTCTGTGTTACTAGGAATTAAGAGAGCAGCAGTTAAAATGATTAACTGCACACATTATTTGTATTACTACCATTATGATTATTCATTGTATTGAAAGAGAGACTAAAAGCTCTCTGTCTTGCCCTCTCCGAAAGCACAGGGGGGAAAAAAAAAAAGTGTTTTCACCAGAGATCTTACAATATAAACATAAAACCACTAGATAATGGGATACTACCAGAAAACAACTGAAAAAAAGGAAGTGTGATAGGAAGAGATTTCAAGGACATAAGCAGTCAAACTGTTGTCAACTCACATAGCAATGTAACAAAATAATTTATGCTTTGGAAATAGTAAAAGCCTCGTGAGCTTCAAACAAAGCGAGGGAAAGTTTAAGGTAAAGTTTAAAAACAATGGCTGAAAAATCAGCAGGTGACCAATGAAAGCTGCAGTTTAATAAGAATACAAAGTATCAGGGCCAGTTCTGTTTAATAGCTCTGTCAGAGGTCTGGATGAGGAGATCGAGAGCACCCTCAGCAAGTTTGCAGATGACACCTTGTTAGGGGATGTGTTGCTCTGCTTAAAGGTAGGGAGGGTCTACAGAGGGGTCTGGACAGGCTGGATCAATGGGCTGAGGCAAATTTTTGAGGTTCAACAAGGTCAAGTGCAGAGCCCTGCACTTAGGTCACAACAACCCCATGCAACATGACAGGCCTGGGGAAGAGTGTCTGGAAAGCTGCCTGGTGGAAAAGGACCCAGGGGTGTTGGTCAACAGGCAGCTGAACATGACCCAGCAGTGTGCCCAGGTGGCCAAAAAAGGCTAACTGCATCCTGGCCTGTATCAGAAATAGTGTGTCCAGCAGGAACAGGGAAGAGATCCTCCCCCTGTGCTTGGCACTGGTGAGGCTGCACCTCGAGTACTGTATTGAGTTTTGGACCCCTCACCACAAGAAGGACACTGAGGTGCTACAGCATGTCCAAAGAGGGGCAATGAAGCTGGTGAAGGGTCTAGAGAAGTCTTACAGGGAGCGGCTGAGGGAACTGGGGTTTTTTAGCCTGAGGAAAGGGAAGCTGAGGGCAGAAAGTAAGTTGAGAAGACAGAAGAAAAGCCAGTAGGAAACTGCAAGATGATTTTGTGCACTATCAAGTATTCTTACTACTATTTTTTCTGGCCTGCTAGGGATGTGTTGACCAAAAAGTGGATTTGTTATCTGGTGTGCAAATAAACCAGTTCTCACATGCTCAGGAGAGACATTGCTTTTTTTATTTCAGACTTGCACAAGCCTGGGTTCTCGGTGGTTTTCCACAAATCAAGCACACCACACAGCACGATTCATGTTATATTTATACACACAAAAAAAAATCACGTAGCAGCACCCTCGACTCTACAATAATTGGTTACACATTTACGTATCGTTGTCATTTCTCCTATGTCATTCTACTTCCTCCAGTGTATGGTCAGGGGAAGAGTCTTCACCTGGACAAGGGTCTTTCTGACCTGTGGGCATGAATTTTAGTATTATAAAGAAAGTAGTTCAGATAAGGATCCATGGACTGCAAGTTCCCTTATACATGGAATACTCTAAGATACTGACTGGGGTAGTTAAATGTCCCTTTGTTCCTGAGCCCTTCTGTTCTTGATGTTGTTTGATCTCTTGGGTACAGACTATCAATCTTGTACAAGCGCAAGTTTAACTGAGCCTTTGTTCACATATCTGGCTCTGACCACTAACAAAATACAAAATCCTCTGATCCTGTATCAGATGCAGATACATAAAACTGCAAAGTTTTGCATATTTACATTTTATAGAAGATTGAGTATGTGAACTCCTACAGTACATTACGCTATTTCTAGTTTGCAAAAAAGCCCAAACTGAGTTTATAGTATGAATATTTATCACTATCATTACTTTATATAATACATACATAGGTTTATATATAGGTTGGAATTCTTAGTATCAAGTCAATTACATGGAATTTTACTGACTAGAAAGCATATGGTCTACTCATAAAATATTTCCTGGAAAGCTTTAGTGAACATTAATTCATTTGAGATTTCTATCGGATATTCTGATTACTGTCATTCCATTGACATATATCTTTCAGTGGAGAAACAGATAAATTTGGAATTCAAAATGTTATTAATAACACTCTTTCCACTCTCAATATTGATTTCTTTTCATTAACCTTATTCTTTGTCAATCAAGTTAAAACAGTGACTCAAAAGGAAGACACCTTGGCATATGTATCCATAATTCCTTCTACAATGTAGTACTCCCACTGGTTTCATGGGAATTATGCATATGAAAGGACTGCATTATTAGGCTAGATTAAGAGACGACATTTGGAAATACTTAACTCATCATACCACTTCAGGATCTAATATTTATAATGGTACTTGAGCCTGGAGCAACATAAGTAAAACCACAACTCCTGGAAATATATTGTGGATAGATTTTTCTTAACGTTTTATTAGCGCTATCACTAGAAATTGCACTGAGTATGTTAAAAATATTTTCCTGGCTTTTTGATACAAGAACAAATACAGAAATATGAACTGGATAATTACAAAAAGTTTGCAATGTTGCTGAACATGGGATGCTAAAAGCCAGTAAGAGGACAGTAAAAAGGAAAAATTACAAATTTATGAATTAGATGCCTATGTAATCACATAAAGGTCCTTGACATTTTCTTTGGTAGCCACTATGTCTTCATGACCAAATGATATTAACACTAATACCCTAGAAACATCATAAGCCATCTTTGATTCTTCAGACACAACTTGTCCATTTTGGCTTCAGAAGTGTTGTTCTCCTCCCATGCGATGACAACTCAATGACAGTATGAACCGTCTTCTCTGACCTAGGAATGATATCTCTTTCCTTCCTCAGAACTAAAAATGAACTGACCTCCACCTTAACAAACTGTGTAGAAAATAATTTGCTCTTTCTCAGATACATATCTCATATAGAACCAATCTGCTAGGCTAGTTAGAATAGGCTTTCTAATTTTATTTATTTTTTTAATCTAAACCACACTATTCATCTTTGCTGCACAGTTAATCCTGGACCTTAATTTCTGGTTGTCCTGAAACACTTGCCACTTTCAGAAAAAAATTCCCTCACCTGACTGTGGTAGAGCCTCAAACTCTGATTATGCAGTCTGGCTGGAGTTACATGGAAAAACTCAGATTTTAACTTCTGGCCACCCAAACAACAGGGGCACGGGCTACAATTTTGACCCTCTGATAGTGCTTCTACACCCTTTAAACAATCCTCTGAGGATTGAACACTTCAAGCATTCTTTTCAGTATGATGGTTCACATCTGGACATCATTAATCAGGTCAGTCACAGGTACTTACCACAAGAATTAAGACTATTGTATGCTATATCCTTGAAGACTCCCGCTAGGAAAATAACTTTTGAATTAAAAACCTATTCAAACACATGTTGGATTTTTTCATATCGTAGTGACTGTACCCTGTATTAACAAATGTAATTGCACCCATAATGTCATATTGTTACGATTTCCTTAAGAAAACAATAGAGGTGACAAACTACCTTTCATTAAATGAAAATACAGAACTTATATGGCAGTTGGAATATCATGTCTAAGTCTGGAGCAAGCATTTCAAGAAAGAACAAATGGGGAGAGGCCAGAGAAGAACAAGAATTGATTTGAAGTACAAGGAAAAACAAACAAACAAACAAAACAATAAATGGGGATTGGTTAAGAGTAGAACACAGTGAAAACATGACTAAGAATCTCAAATATGTATGTAAGTCTGCTGCAAAGAAGAAAATAAATTCCCTGTAACCACCGTGCAAAAAGTAATAGCTTTAAGTAACATACTTTCAGAAAGTTAAGAACAGAAAGCAGGAAAAACTTTCTAATGGGAAGACCAGTTAAATGCTGGAATTGATCACTAGGGTAAGCAACCCTAACAAATCTTTACAAAGACAGGCAAGTGTTCATTAAAAAAAGAAAAGACAGATGTTATTCATGCCAGGTTTGAAGGAAGAATAAGGAGGTGGGCATGACGCCTTCCCGGACTCCTTTTCAACTGTATAATACTGTGTTGAAGCAACTGAAGAAATGTAGCAATGATGCTGTATTACAGTACCACTTGCTGCGGGATCTTGACTGGGAATGAGAGTCATATTCTGCAAAAGACTCAATTTCTTCCATAGACCGTCCTTCGATTCTGATACAATCTTCTGGCTATGGATCACCTAGCTACACTGATCTAATCCACAGCTTCTTTATTCAACATTTTAACGATAATTAATTCTGGGACAGGACTATATATAAACATAATGTACAGCACTTTGCTGAGAGGAATGACGCAGTAAGTTGTCCCGTGGCCTTAAGGCCAGATAAAACTAGCAACTAGCTGCTAATAACACTGAATTCCAGATGTAGTCTTTGGTGAACATTTTTTAAAGGAATTGGCTTCAAAGTATTTTGCTTCAAAAATCTAGATACACTCAAATTTCTTAATCCCGTATCTGTACTTGACTACTAACTTGGATTCTTTAGTGTTTTGGTATTTTTTTTTAAACTTGAGCCTAAAACTTTTATTGGTAGATCATCTTTAATAATTAGAATCTCAATCCTGTAAACAGTGTACAAGAATATGTTTATTTCGGAGTAGTCTTTGGAGAGTTAACTAAAAATAAGTAAATAACTTTCTCTTGCCAGATATTTTGTTTCCAGTAAAACATTATGATTGTTCTAGTGTGAGAACTCGGGACAAACGTACATCTTCCAGTCTGACCAAGGACTAAATATGGAAGAAGTAACATTTTCCAACTTAAGTTCAATATTCTTGGCTTTTATTCTATAATAAGCAGCATATGGAAGTAGTAATGTTACGTAACCATGCATATTCCCTACATTTAAACCACTTGATGTAACGCCAGGTAAATATCCAAGGAAAATAAAGATCAAACCTGCATTATGATTCATCTTTTGAATGGTGTGAACTGAACTGTTAGAAAGATAACATATTTCCTAAAAGGTGTAAAAACCATGACAGCTGAAACAGGTAGTACAGCAATATAGCAAGCATCAGGTGTTCTCAAAGTTTCTACACATAACAAAGTAGATCCCATTCAAAACATCGTAATTTGACAAAGTTCCTGCGCTTCAGATAAAATCCTTTAAAATACATTTAGTCTCTCCTATAGATGATTGCTCTCTGATGGTGTGTACATTATTGCCCTTTTCACAACCTTCAAAAAGAGGCACAAAAACGCAACTCCACCTCCACCCTCCGATCAGTAAAGTTGCCAAAACCACGGTTCCAAATGAAATGAGCCCCCGGGTTGCCCCTTGGGCTGTCTGCAGCGTACTCACCATGGCGGGCTAGTTTTGAAGACTTTCTTCCCCTCCCCCTGCACCTACACACAATGATGGAGAATGAAGGGCAGTTTCAGCATTAAATTTGAACTTCCTTGCTTTTGTTAGCATGAGTCACCACCTTAACATTATCTCAACTGTAGACTTTTATCTGTGAATATCTAAGCCCTGTCTTGTGGAAAACTAATTACTGAGCCACTGAGAGGCTTCATAATGTCCTGCATTTAAGTCCTGAACATCATACATAATGCATAGGAAGCAGTCTCTGCACTCTGATTACAGAACACTGTCATTAAGAGAGCAAATTAAAGATCTGAATAATTCACTGGCTGAGCTTATTGTCAGTGCTGCATTGTGAAATTAGAATTTCTAATAAGTACTGCAATTTTTTTAACCCAATTAACACAGAGAACATCTTGAGTCTGATTAGTACAATAAAAATTATTACCTTATTCTTTTGCTTCACAACAGCCAAATTAAATACTGTACTTAATTATGCAGCATTCATCTCTTCTGTGCTAGAAATAATAATAATAATGATTTTTAAAATCTCACTATCGCTTTAGTAAGACTTCCAGTATTTAGAGTATAACCAAAAAATAGACCATATGAATCTCCAGTATAATTTCTTATCGCAAAGTTACTGGCTTTTTTTTTTTTTTAGACTTTGAAAATCGGTTTTAATATCAGCAGTCGACCATGATGTCACTGCTGAAGTCTTCTCTGGAAACAAAAACGTATTCAGAAAAAAAACCCAAAACACCACCACAAACGACCCTTTCGAACAAGCTCTGAATATATATCATGAATTAACTTTCTCTGGGTTGATGTGAAGACAGAAAAAGACCCAAAACATTACCACTTAAAACCAAATACACAAATATACAAACACAGAAATATATAAATATATACATATAGGTTGTTTCAGAAAAGATGTTTAGGAAATATACTATGAAAAAGCAGGAGCTGGATCAGCTCTCTTACCTCAGTTCCCTCTTGGCACGGGATAGATAACAACATCCTTTCATCCTAGAAAGGAGAAAAGTCCAATTCAACATCCAGCATGTTGATTTTCCCCCACACGGTGCCTGCTGCCATGTTAAATAAAGAAAATGATCACTGAGGATGCAGCTTTTGTCTCCAAATATTTTAATACTGCCTTTTAGTGTCAAGGACCCCCTGGAACCATAGCACATCTGGCAGCAGACACCACTGGCTGCAGCTGCTGCAATGGGATTTTTCCTCAACCCTATTTCATTTCCAGCTCCTTTTTCTTCCCCATCCTGGGGAAGTTTAATCACCGAGCATGGGTGGGGGAAAAAAAAAAAAGAAAATAATAATAATAAAATAAATAATAAAAAAAAAGGTGGCTTTTCAATCACGAGATTTCCAGGTTTTGTCCTGGAGACAGAGACTGCAGCAACCACCTTGCATCTTGTGTCTCGTTATTTTAGCATGTGCGTGAGAGGAAAAAAAAAAAAAGGCTGAAAATTATTCAGGCATAATGCAATAGACATAAGGAGAGACAAAAAGACACAGAGAAAGAGAAGGGAAGAGAAAGAGGGAGAGGGAGGGAGGAAGAGAGGGAAAGACTGAGAGGGAGAGGGGGCTGTCAGTGCAGATAAATCTGCATATGGAAATCAGGGTTATCCTGGGTACAGTTTTATTTAACCATGATGTACTGCTTTTCTAATTAGACAGGATTTAAAGAAGTAAATTAGGGTTTCTTACAGACACAGGAGCAAACGAAGCATTTTTAATCACAGGAGAGTTTTCAGGGCAAGCTTCACCAGCAACAGCAAAACTTTTTATAGCAACTTTCTTGTTAGAAACAAAAGTTTTATCCAATGCTACCGATTTCCACCGAAACCCCAGGTAAAACTGGAAGAGCATTCATTTCGAGATAAAATCCAACCAAGGCAATCCAAAATAATTCAATACTTTTTTTTGAAGACCCAAAAGCCACTAGGTGCACAGTATGCATTTTAAACTAATTTACACCAGGCACAGGTTTTAGGTCTTTCTGCCTGGCCCCTATTCCTTGGAAACTGTCACAACCAGCGAAGGCACTTCATTAAATTAAGAGAGAGACAGGTACCCAGCTTGAATTTCAAATGTATGAAACACCACTTCCCATGCTTGATGAGAACTGCTCGCGTCCTGAGATGGGAGCAGCATCTGATAGACCTGGGCAGGTTGGATTAGGGGCAGCAAGGCATCAGAAAAGACCGTGACCTCTTGCCCGTGGCTGTGAATAGGGATGAATGAACTGACGAAGCTGAGAAGGACAATGAGGTTCAGGTACAGGCTAGATAGGAAGGAAACCAAAGAAGCAGTGGACAGTTGAAGTACAGGAAGATAGGAAAGCAGCAGTCTGGTCTGGGGTACTTACTAGCAGTGGCGAGATGGTAGCGTTCAGGTGAGGGGCATGAGGCCGGGCATGGGACTCCCGGTGAAGCCGTGATTGGAGGGAGCTGGGGGCACGGAGGAGAGCTGCGAGAGAGCTGGGGGGGCGTGTGTAGAAGGGGTGTGGGGGCAGTGCCGGGAGG